>PVHY01016962.1:0-32535 GCA_004024945.1 Uropsilus gracilis
TTTTTTACAAGTTTTGATCCAGTTTTCCCAGCACCATTTACTGAAGAGGCTATCCTTGTTCCAGGGTATGTTTTTTGCCCCTTTGTCAAAGATTAATTGACTGTATATGTGTGGTTTTATTTCCGGATATTCAATTCTGATCCATTGGTCTGTTTGTCTGTTTTTGTACCACTACCATGCTGTTTTAAGTATTATGGCTTTGTAGTACAGTTTGAAGTCTGGAATAGTAATACCTCCATTCTCTCTTCTGTTTGTCAATAGGGTTTTGGCTTCGGGGTCTTTTGTTGTTCCATATGAATTTCAATAATTTTTGTTCTATCTCTTTAAAATATATCATTGGGATCTTTATTGGAATTGCATTGAATCTATAGATGGCCTTTGGTAGTATAGCCATTTTGATGATGTTGATTTTTCCGATCCACGTACAGGGAATGTCTTTCCATTTTTTTACATCATCTTCTATTTAAGAATGTTTTATAGTTTTCTTTGTATAGGTCTTTTACGTATTTTGTTAGGTTAATTCCCAAGTATTTGATTTTCTTTGGTGCAATGGTAAATGGGGTGTTTTTTCTAATTTCTTCTTCTGACTGACTCTTTGCATATATGAATGCTGTTGATTTTTGCTTGTTGATTTTGTATCCAGCTACCTTACCAAATCGGTTTATTATTTCAATCAGTTTTTCTGTTGATTTTTCTGGGTTCTCTACATAGAGAATCATATCAAAGGTATTCCAGAATATGTACAATCACTTCAATTGTTACTTATATGGCAAATAGCCTATCCCAATCTGAAACTTGCCTTTTCATGCTCTAAATGTCCTAAATCCAACAGGAGATATAAGTTTAAAAAGTTTTTGTGGAAAGTTCTTTGATAGATATGTATTCAAAGTTGAACATAGAGAAGGAGTTGTCAGTTAAATCTGGGAAGAATGAGAACTCAAAAAAAGGTCATATGAAGTGAATCCTGAAAATTTTTCAGGAAATTAAAAAGGCATCCATGAACAGAGAGAAATGAGAACAAAGCCAGACTTGGCAGATGATACTCTGTGAGTAAATGAGATTATTAAGGGAGAACAGATATTAGAAAAGCAAATGATCAAACCTTGAAAGCAATATTTAGAACCTGTCCAACAATGAGCCAAAAAGTTGAAGTGATCCTGAAATAAGGAGAAAACTAGGTCAAAAATATCAACAATCTCAACAGCAGAATCAAACAAGATGTAATGTTTACTTTTGTCAAGTTCACTAACTTATAGTGCCTAGTTGTTAGATCAAATACAAGTCAAGATGTTATTAGGTATTTTTTTGAGCTGTGATTAACATTTATATGAGTAGGCTCTGAATGAGGTAGACTAGGCTTCATAATGCTGGTGAGTCTCATGCAATCAGTTCAAGGCCTTAAGAGAAGGATTGATGTCCAAAACTGTATGAAATTCTCTCTCAAAATTGATTTTGAATTCTAGACCACAATAGCACCTATACTCAGCCTGCCAGTACAGATTCATTAGTCTGACCTACAGACTTTACTTCCCAGCCCCTATAATCCTGTAGTCAATTTCTTAAATTAATTTTCTCTCTAGAAATATATGCATTCTCTTGTTTCTGTTTCTCTGAAGAATCCTGACAAATACACCAAATGAACCAGGGGTCTTAAATATACCTATGCCAATGTGTGCTTGAACAGAGGTAAAAGCAGAGGTCACTTAATTATTAAAATTGATGTAAGATAATGTTTTGATTACTCTCAAAAGTAGTGAGGGTAGCAGGGAAAGTTATGTATTAGCTTTGAAGTTGTTCAGAAAAATAATTATTCTAAGGGGGGATAATGGCAACAGGAAATGGGGGTGAGTAGTATATAAGAATGATGAGTTTTTAAAGAAAAAAATTATTAAGAGGTGCTGGTGGAATAGGGATATTGATGCAAATAAATACTACATCTCCACTTTTTTCTTCTGTTAATGCAGTTGTGAGAACAGTGTTCTTGGGGAAAAGTTTTCAAGAACGATCTATTCATCATCGGTCCAGTCATCATTAGAATCATAGGTATAATCAAGGGATGATAAAGGAGTTATGATTTAGAAGCACATTTTCACTAAAATATTCCCTGTGGTTTAGGAAAAGGTTTGAGAACAGAAGTACAAGTATCCTATCATGGATCAGAGCTGGGCTTCTTTTCTAGAAAAGGTGAAAATAGAGCTCGACAGATACTTAGGTAATGGATGATTTATTAGACTTGGAAGGTACAGAGATCTGAGTTCTATTTTTTCACTCCCCCCCCCATCTTGGTCCCAATCTGAGTTCTGATTCTGCACTACTTCTTGTGTTCAACACACACACACACACACACACACACACACACACACACACACAGCCTATGGAATCATGGCATAGGAAACAAAAACTTAAGAAAATTCTAGAGTAATGAAACACCACTGAGTCCAGTGAGATGCTTTTTGGGTGTCTCCCGAGATAAGACTGAGGCCCAGGAAGGGAAAAAGTGAGTTTGCTAGCAGAAGAGGGAGAATGGAGTGAATCATCTTCTTCACTGAGTTGCTTTTATCCATGAGCAGAGCACTGGGGTAAGAGGAAGAAGCAAGCACTCTTCCTCACTAATTCTACCTTCAGATTTGACAGTTCAAGGAATTCTGCTCAACCAGAATCTCATCTAGTAGATACTCTGATCTTGAGGACCCTCTAAACAGAAATAAAACCAAGGAGGGGAGAAAATTTACTAAGAATTAAGCAACATATAGAATTGATTATAAAGGAGCTTTGAAAAAAATTTTTTTCCTCACAGTCGAGGGTCATGGAAGGAGAGGGAATTGCAAATAGAAGAAACTGAGAACACTGCTGCCTAATCACAAGGTGGAGGAATATTTTCATTTAACTGAGATAGCCTAAGGTAAGAAAAATTGCCAGCTGGTAGGATGAGTTGCCCCAAGTCCTCTTTGGAAAGGTTGGTGAAGTCATGGACCAGACAGCCTGTCCAAATAACTTTGTCACCACATTGACCATGAGGCCCTATAAGAGACAAAAGCTTGACATCCTGACTAATGATTATTTGATAGTTTTCTGAAGGGAGAAGGCCAAGAAACCCGCACATATAACTGGCATGTAACCCATCTGCACATGCCCAGGTATAGCCCAAAGCCAGAACAATCTGTAATGTTGCCTCCCACCTCATGGACCGACCTTTTAAGTATCTCCTCTAACGTCCTCCAAGGAACCCGGCTACTTCTCCTTCCTGGCACTGATTCCCTCATGTTGAGACTCTCATAAAACCTTGCCTGGTTCAGCTACACCCAGCGTTGACATGTGGAATCTTTTTCTAGAGGACAAAGTACCCACTATTTGGGGTCAGGGTCTGTGATATGAGAATGACCTTGAAAGAGGAGTGGGGGCCAATAAACACTCCCCACCAGCTCTCAGTCCCCCTGTATATCTCTAAAGTCACAAAACACCCATGACCACCAGAATTTTAATGCTCACACCCCAGCCTTTGTGGTACCGCAATTCAAGATTTAGGGGGAAAAGGTGAGCAGTTTTGCACAATAAAATGACTGAAGCAATGCTTCTCAGATGAGTCCCAAAGTCCTCTACTAGTCGTCCACCAAGGACAGTGACTGCTAAGGTCACACTTCATGGCCTGGCTATCAACATTATGTGACAAGTATTAGAAGCACTGAAAGAGGTACTGTCTGTCTTCAGGACAAATTTTCCTCTCCACATGGAAGGTGTGTTCAGTATGTCACTCTGGGAAGACAGAGCTCATCCAGGAACACAGAATGGAAAAATACAATGGGAGTCGGGCACGGTGGCTAGTGCCTGTAAGCTTCAGCCTATGAAGCAGCAGAGGCTAGGGATCGCTGTTCGAGTCCTGCTGGGGAGCGTAGGGAGACCTAGTTCCAAAAAATAGGTGGCCATGTTGGCGCGTGCCTGTCATCCCAGCTACCTGGGAAGCTAAGGCTGGGGATTGCTTGAGTTTGTGGTACCCCAGTCAACGAAAGCCTGTGGTTCCATGGGCAAAAATAGCAAGACCTAGTCTCAAAAAATTTTAAAAAATACAATGAGATGGAGCAATAAACTGAGAATATTTCAGAATCTCCGAGACTACACCTAAAACAGCTCCCCCTAACCAAAGTATGTAGAAGTTCATGCTCTTCTAACTGAAAACACAGAGACAAAAATATCCTGCAATTTTCTCTTCCATTATGGGCAAGTAACTTTTTAACTTCAAACTGACTTGAGCTTGCTTTAACTGACTTATCCCTTTAAGGATTGATTCCTATCAAAAGTCAAATCCTGAAAAAATTTTAATTTATAAAGTAATCTTAAAAATCATTAATATTATAAAAGACATACATGACCAGAAAATTAGTAGGTCATATCTGACAAATTATTTTTCAAAGAATAGTGCTTTGTGTATGTTATATTCTTATTAAACAACACATAAATAATGATGTTATCCTTCCCCACTAAACACACACTAAATGAGAGAGAAATGACTGGAAAATAAGCACTGAGGATAGTTAGTTATATCACCTACCCTAAAGTCACAATAGACATCTACTGGAATAAATACAATACAGAAAAACCTAATTGCAACATGAGTACAAAGAATCTAGTTTTTCAAAATTTGGTGGGTAATAAGAGGGTTTTATTAATATTATTCCCTCAGGATCCATTGTCACCTATATCCGTTTATGATTTTGAAAGGATAGATATCCCTTTTGGAAGATCAATGACAGAGAAAATATAAGGAAATACTGGTAGCACTAAAGCTGCTAAAAATACACAATCTTTGTAATGAGTCTTCACCCAGTATAAGTACTGTACACTTAGCATTTTGTCCTTACAAGGGTGTTCCGTTTTCTTTAAATTATTACAGTTATAATTCTAGTGTTAGAACCCATTTTATTGTCATTTGTGTAACCTTCACTAAGATAAAGTCTTAAAATTTTTATGCACAAATATCTCATAATTTCAGTAAAGTTCCTGGAAGTAGTACTTCTGAATCAAAGAGGAAGAAAAGAATCATTGATGAGTTATTTACCTGAAAGTTTTCTTTATTTCAATACCTACTTAATCTTTTACCTGCCATGTGCCCTCTCACCAAACTGAACTATTTCTTCTGCAGCTATTTTCAATTCAAAAGGTGAAAAGTGCTGCTCAAGTTACCAAACATTCATTGAGTACTTGTAAAACTTAATAGTGTTCATAGTCAAGAGTAATTTCTTTTGTTATCTGTTTGATGATATCCTATGTTGATAAATATTTTAGGATTTGAGAGAGGTTGTTAGGAATCTATATGATCATTGCAAACTTTCAAAATATGTTAATTTTTATGTTACATTTAAAGAAAATATTTCCACCAGATTTTTTTCTTAACTATATACATAGCATCTAATTTTTTACTTAATTAAATCTATTTTTGTTTCCCTTTGTGATTTTTTTCTTAGTTCCCATTATGTTTAGAAAAATTTCTCCTCTTTTACACAGTTCATGCATATTATCTACATTTTTTGCTACTGCACATAACAATCCAATCACACTGGAATTATTATTATGGTTTATGGTTTTAGGTAAGAGTTGAACTTGAGTTTTTTTTTCAAAGGAAATGAATTAAATGAATTAATTAACTAATTTGTGATAACACTTTACCCCTGAAATTCAATTATCATATATGCAAGGATTTGTTTCTATATAAGCCAGGCTGATTTTGATTTTTTATGTTGCCTACAGATTTTAAAAAATAGCTCTAGCTTTTTAATTGTTATTGTCAAAATTAAATGAAACCAAAACTTGTTAATGAAATTAGATAACAAAATTTTCCTCTGCTGACCAGATATTATGAAAAACATTGAACCTATCATGTTTAATGGTGCATACATTTTCCCAAGCTGGGTAACTGTGAAATAGAGTGTAACCAATGATTTGAATGTAACTGTGATTAAACTTTCCAATGTTGGAAGACACTTTTAATGGAAGCTATTATCTATATTTATAGCAGTATCATTTTTTACTTCAGCTGTTTCTTACTTAGCTTTTTCTCCTTTTTTTGCAATTGATTTGCAAAGTATTCCATTAATTGCCTCATAACTGTCATAACTATGGAAAATTGTTAGTATGCCATAAAGTGTTCAAGAAAGATCTTGAGTATTGAAATACACTAAGTCTTATTTTAGATCTCTGTTTCTCACCAAGGTTCTTCTTGGGCAAACCTAGTTAGATTTAATGATGCTTTCATGCATTTGCTATTAAATTATACTTGTCAGAATCAGTCAGACCCTTGATACATGTTTGCCTGGATTCAGTGTCCATACAATTCTTGTTCAGCTCTAAAGCCCAGTCAGAATCATTTAATCTTACCAAAAATGACCTCTTGCTTTGTTAATGTTTCTAAAGGTCTTCATTTTAGAACAGTGGAGCAGACTTTGTATGGTTCTGACTGGTGTTGAATCCTAGGTTTAGCCTGCATCTCTGGTCTTGCTTCATGGTTTTTAAGACACGTTCTACTCCTATGAGGAATGGTGGATAAGATGACATTTCTGAGAGTAGTATATAAATAATACATGATAATATTGTTAAAGGGAATTTTGTGTTTATTGGAAATAAAATGAAAAATATAAAAGGACATCCAGATTGATGTCTTCTATAATTTGGGAAATACCTATTTTGTGCCAAGGACTATATTGTACACTAGAGACACGGGAATAAAAGATACGTTCCCTATTCCCAAATAACTCATAGCTTTGTAAGCAGACTGGTAAAGAAGCAGTGTAAAAACAAGGAGAGGGAAGCACTGAATGATAAGGAGCAGATGGAATGGATGCTTAGCTCAGACTGTAAACATCTGGAAGAATTCCTCAAGACTGTGATCCATGAACTGAATTTTAAATGAGGAAAATTTCAGGCAGATGAAATAGCACATTTGAAAGCTCAGAGCTGTGAGGAAATAGCACATTAGGGGCTCTGCAAGTGTCCCAGCAAAGTTCTTAATTGGTCAGTAGTAAGAGATAAAAATGAAGGACTTAACAGGAACAACTCATTAAAGTCTCATATGTCCTGCTAAGAATTTTGGATTTTACTCTAAGCCAAAGGGAAGGTATTGAAGGATTCTCAGTAGCCAAGTGTTAAGATTGAAATAACAATTGGAAAGATTTCTCTGACTTTCACCTTGTAAACTGGAAAAGGACAGGCAGGACACCGCCATAAAAAGAATAGAGGATTTTCCTGGCAATTCAGGAAGAAAGGACAAGGGTTTTATCTTACTCTGAAAAAGCTCCTATGGGAAACAATGTGGAGGTTTCTTATAATATAAAAATATATACATCAACCCGATGACCCAGCAGTTCCAGGCATACCCAGCAATTAGTTATCTTCCAAAGAATGCAAAAACCTTAATTTGAAGAGACATATTTGAAGAGGTTTACTGCAGTGCTATTCACAATAACCAAGCTGTGGATGGAAAAACCTAAGTGCCCAAAGACAGAAGAGTGAAGCAAGACTATGTGGTATACATGCATGATGAAAAGCTACTCAGATTTTTTTTTTAAAAAAGGTGCACTCTTGTCATTTGTGACAACAGAAGGCACTGGAGGGGAGACTGTGAATAAGTCAAGAAGAAGAAAGACAAATGCTGAATGGTTTCACCCATACGTGAAATATAGAGAAACAAAACAAAGGAACAGACAAAACTAAGCCAAAACAAACCCTAGAAATCTGAAGGAAATGAGGCTACTAGACAAGAAGATTAGAGAGGTGAAAGTAAGGAGGGAAAGGGGTTCCATGATGTGGTGGAGGATCATGGGTGCCTTGGTGGTAGGAGTGGTTTGGGAACATATATCTGAAGTGGTGTGTGAACCTGTACCCCCAATCATACTGTGTTATAAGCTAATGCCATCTCAATAAAATACAAATATACAATTTAAAAGAAAACAAAGAGTTAAAGGAGGTAAAAAAATATTGCTAATTGAGGAATAGGGATAGGGAGAGTAAAGGAAGGTCTGGATGTCTGGTTTCTGGTTTTGGTGAAACCAGGTAAAATGGTAAGCAGATGACAATCCCAGGAACAGGGAAACAATACCATGGGAGATGTGACTGAGGATAAATACCACTAGTTTGAGTTGCCTATAAAATTTCCAGGCAGATTCACAGGGCCAGGACTAGGAGTAAAGGAGTAAGATGTCAGATTGGACTTTAAGGGTCAAAAACAGTGTAACCACAGTAAATATCATGCTAGTGAAAAATGTTTAAGGGATAAAAATTTAGGCAAAAAACCCATGAACAAAGAATCAAAAGTTAAAGGCATGATCAGTCATGATGCCAACCCACCATCTGAGTCACAACAGAAAAAAGAGGAAAATGGGAATTATCTTTCCTCAACATAACCAAGGAGTGCTACCTGATGCCCCACTCCTTCAAGAAAGTGTGGTTGAGAGGATCAGATAGTACCTAGCTAGGCAGGTGGTTCAGAAGAACTGTTCTCATATTCCATGTGTGTGTTCATGGAGAGAGCGGAGCTGAAGTGGGGAAAGCAATAACTGTAATATAATTAACAAATAAAGTCTAAAATAAAGTCTACATTGTTATGGTTTGACAGGTATGTATATATTATGAAAGGGCTTCACCCATCCAGTTAATACAATGAAATATTTTTATTTCTCTCTTTTTACTTTTTCGAGGGAAGAAATGTGGACTGTTTTCTGATGAGAGAAATAATTGGTGCTAGGAGTAAAACTTTGGGAGCAAGAAGGCAGAGAAATACATGGAGAGAAGAAGGCTGAAGGGAAGGAGGTGAAGAAGGTAGTGATACAGATAAGTGTTCAGTGCATAAAGGTCTACTGAACTTAAAAAATTTCCACTTAGGAACTGAAAGCAAACAAAAGTGCTTTTATTGTCTGAATAACACATTAGCACATCTCTCCTCTGCAGGTCATACTTTTTTTTTTTTTTTCCTTTTGAAATGTCTGTAACATTTACTTACATCCTCCTGTCTTTCTCCCCAACCTCAAATTTAATGGAATTAGTATGCAGTAGTTATCATCCCATAATCCCCCTCTCTTCTGAGCATCAATCAGCAGTTACCAGGCTCAAGCTTTAACAGGGGAAGAACAAAGAAGCATTAAAAACACTGTTTGATGAAAATAGTAGAAGTGGCACTTAAGTGCTGTTGACATCACTTCAGAAACACTCTTACCCAACCTTCAGGTGGAAATTACACTCAGGGCTGCCATGGGCTGATCCACAAGTTCACCACAGTCTGCACCTTGGAGCAATTTTTCCATAGAACACTACTTTTGTTTTAGTAATAAAATATCTACTAAAAGGGTAAAAAAAAAAAAAAAAAAAAAAAACAAGAAAAGCCAATGCAGTAAATGTTTTTCATTCAGGGAAGCAAGTTATGCCTTTGTGCACTTCTATTGTTTGAGCTAAATTCCAGAGTTTGTACTAATAGATGAGATTGCAGAACTACCCCCAGAGAATTGTTCCTCAAACATGCTAAGAATCCAGGCCATCATATTAAGGAGTCTCTGAGGCTGCTGCTTCCCTGGTCATTTTTAATTAGGCAACCCTCTGGTGAAACCCTCACAATTAATCTTAAGAGTTGCTTCTCTCCTACAGTAAATGGAAAGGGAATTTTTTTAAATGTAGCAACTTGCTCTTTTTCATTTTATTTAGAGAAGTGTGTTAGGAGAATTGAAATCTAACAAACCTGCTCAATTCCCCCCCTCCCCCATTTAGGGAAAATTAAACCAACAAGCATAAATCTTCAGGAAAATTAACAAAAGGAATCTGCATCTTTTAGAGTAGAATGTGGATTATCAATATTTATATTGAGTATTTTTCAGTTGTGTTCACATCATGAGACAGAAATATCAAAGTTAATCTACTCATTAAGCATGCCTTATGCCTTACCTTCACTGGGATTTATTTGAGAGGGAGAGTGTCAGTTTTTTTCTGGACCTAGAATGATCTAGATTTCTCTATTTATTGACACTTCAAGCTATTTTTCCCATTATTTAAACACACAGTTGTTCGCTGCCATAAACCAAAAAATAAAACCATGAAGTAAAATTTAGCTGATTGATATGTACAAGTTTCATTAGTTATATATCTTTGTAACCCCAATAGAATCTGTCCTAGTGCTAATTAGTGCCACAATACAAATTAGCAGGTAAAGTAAAAACATGCTAATTACTGATTACTTGTAATTTGCATTCATTGAAATATATTTAAGCTTACCTTAAGAAATTCTCCTAAATTATCCTGACAAGTATATATTTCTTCACTGATTTTTAAAATCTTTAAAGGCATCCTCAAGTGCTTTTCAGACCATAAATAATTTTAATTTTTATATGCTTTGGTTAATTTGTATTACTTGGGCAATACAAGAAAATCTAGCTACTGAGAATTGGACACCTCTACACAGCATATGCTTTCTTAGTATCTAAGAATTCTGTGAAAAGCTATTTCTGTTAGATGTAGAAAACTGGTATCTAGAAACTATGGTTTCAAACTTGAGTTAAAATTTGGTGGAGATAATAATCAAAATAAAATAACATAAGGTAGAATAAAAGGATATAAGAAATAATACCAATAAAATCATCATAGGTTCTTTTATCTGTACAGGTAAATAAACTTTCTTTTGACTATGGTAGAAGTCACTAGGTGATTCCTGCATAAGCAGGTCACTATTCACCAGGTTTAGTAATCACTAGAACCTGAGGGACTTTTATCTAATCTTAAACCTGCACCTGACTGCCATGCAGAGCTAATCACTTAACTTCCTGTGAATTAATGGATTCATCCATAAAATACGATTGCCATCAACAAGCTTGAGAGGAAAAGACTAACGATGCAATGGTCAAAATGACAGCAGATTGAAAGATTCAACAAAGCTATCAAAATTCCTAGCAAGGCCATTTCCCATTCCTTCTCTCTGTCCTCACTGTACTGTTTTTAGAAGGACTGAATTCAATAAAAAATAAGCATATAAAAGGTCTGTCATGCTATTTGGTATCTGTTGGGTGGATGCCAAATGTAAAACCCCTTCCTTTCAAAAATGTAAATTGTAAAGCATTGAAAATTCATGATGTTTTCACTAGATGCCCAAAGACTATGGACTATGATAGGCAAAGCATACCCTTTATGATTTTGATAAAACTCCCAAATAAAAAAGAAATTCATACATTTCTTTTTATCACCTTCTTCCTCTTCCATTTCCTCTTTCACTTTTCTATTACATTTTGAATTTGATTTTTATGTTTCTGTATCTTTTGATTTTTCTCACCCCTGGAGCAAAAGGCAGGGTTTTTGCAGGCTCCCAGGTACTGCATGCAGTATCTGATGACATTGACCTTCAGAGCTTGTCCAATAATCATATCAGACTCCAGATAAGAGGTAGAGTGCCCCAGAAATGCCCCTAGCCCACTAGGAGCTCACTTGCCTGAGCTTACTCTGTTTTCCAAGTTGCAATGCTATGTTGAGGACAATGACAAATATTGACTCAAAGGAGAATGATGGAACATATTTCTCAGAGACCTACGAGCTAAGTCTATTGAAAAACTGATCTTTTTCTAGGCCCATTATCATTTGTTCAGAGTAAGTAAACCTCTCTTTCCAAGGGAAATGAAAACATTAACTGAACTGGTATGGAGTTCACAATGAGACGAACATAAGATGTGATGCACTCATGGTTCAGATAGTTAATAGCACTACTTTAACCAACCACTTAACTTTAGAGTCTCCTAAGTTATGAGGAGGTGGATGTGCCATATATGGTACAACAGGAGTTTCATAATTTCTAGACCACTAATGAACACAAAAATCTATTTTATGCAGTATTTAAAATTATCACATTGACCTGAAAGGAAATCAGGAATTCAATTAATGAATAAATTGGACAAAATACAGCATGCCTCTACATTCTAACAATTGATGACTGATTTTTAAGAAAATCTATTTCTGTGAAAATCCCATGTAATCTTTTTGCATATCTCACTTTCAAATATTTCTTTGCTCTTTTACTCACTTGATTCTCATGAAAAACCTACAATAAAAAGTTATTATAGACTACATTTCAGAATTAAAAAAAAATGAAACACATTATATAATTTGATGTTTAATCAATGTGTTATATCATTTGGTGAAACAAAATTGCCTGTTACATTTAAATGATGTTCAATGAAAAAGGCAGGTACCTAAACTCTCAGAACCAGTCCAACAAAATTTCATTTTTCAACCAGTCATAAAACCATGGAGGACATAATGCTGTCTTCTTCCCAAGAGACTTTAATGTCTTTCTGTTTCTAAGTCAAAATTGCATCCTGACCTAAGAATAGTAAACTTGTTTCTATGCTATATTTCCCACATGGTTTCACCACCTCATTCCCCCTATCCTTACATGTTCCTTCCTTCAAACTTCCTTCTATCCTTTATTCTTTCCCCCAACCGTCCTTGCTCTTTCTTTCCTCCCCTCGTTCTTTCCCTCTTGACTTCTTTCCATTTCTTAAACACACACACACACACACACACACACATACACATAATCACACACACAGCACACTCACAGAAATTACCAAGCATTTACAGTGCACTGGACAGTGTACTAGATTTTCCATTGCAGACATTTTCAATTACAGTAAGAAGAATAGAAGTCAATAAATCAGTCATTAATTTTAGGATCAGTTAAGTTACAGTTGTTCCCATCTGTAGTGCCAAAATGGGTTACACAACTACTTCCAGTGCACCTTAATTAGTGTGAGTGATTATATGTAAATTTTACTTACTAATCCTTGAACTGACTATTAAAGGGATTGCAGAGACTTCGAAGAATCTCATGGTTCTTGGATCTATCCTTTCATTAAAGGTTAGTACTAGTGGTTTCTCTAAGGAATGGGTTCTATTTTATGGCTATTTTGCTTTTCTACTAAACTAAGATTGCATTGGAGCATTATATAAATTTCACAGAGAAGCAGTGAAAATTTATGTACATATTACAGTAAGTTCAACACTAAATGTCCAATTTTCTTCATTCCATTGACTTCTTTGTCCCAATTTATCCACTCCTTTCTTTATCCCTTCCTTTCTTATACCCACCAACTGGTCTTATAGTTCAAAAGTTTGTTTCCATTGCAGACATTTTCAATTACAGTAAGAAGAATAGATGTCAAGAAATCAGTCATTAATATTTCATTCTTATGCTTATTTTCTCTCTATATAACATATTAATAAAATCATACAGTATGTGTTTTTGTATGGCTTACTGACAAGTATAATACATCCATGGTCCAGCTACGTTGGTGCAGGATGTCAGAATTTCATCTTTTGTATAGCTAAATAGTATTCCATTGAATCTATCTGTATATCTATCACTTATCTGTCTGTCTGTCTTCTTTATCTATTTGTCAATGGGCACTTAAGTTTGTTTCCAGCTGTTGGGTTTTGTGAATAAAGTTACAATAAAGATGGGGAAAGGATGTACCTTCAAATTAGTTTTTCGTATTTTTGGATATGCACTCAAAAGTGGGATACCTGGATCATAGGAATTTTCTATTTTTAACAACTAAAATAGAGAAATCTTTGCCCTGTTTTCCATAATAGCAATACCTTTTTGCATTCTTACCAAAAGTATCTAAGAGCTTCTTTTTTCCTATATCCTCTCCAACCCTTATTTCTTTGCTTTTGAATAACAGTGATTCTCAGAGGCGTGAGGTGATATCTCACTGCTGTTTTGATTTGTATTTCTTTAATAAAAGATGATGACCATCCATTCATGTCCAGGTCCTGTGTTCATTTTTTAATTGGTTGCTTGTTTTTTTTGAGTCATAGGATATTAACCCCTTGTTGGATGTATGATATACATATACCGTCTCCCACTTATCAGGTTCCCTTTTATTTTGATACAGTTTCTTTTACTATGATAAAGTATTCTAGTTTCATGTAGTCTTCTTAACTGGAAAGGAAATTTCACTAAAGACAAAGAGTTTATTAGATAACAAAATAGGATTTGAAACAAGAAAACAATCTGACAAATTTTACTCTGTGAAAACTATCTCAACAAACACACTTTGACTTTAGTTTATATAGACAGAACAGTTAGTTACTGAAATTAATAGTGTAATTATTCTTGAAGAGTAGGAGGGGACTTCTAGTTTTAAATTGCCTAGACCTGAAAAATGTTGGTGCTACCCATACTGAGGAAAACAATGCAGGCTCAAATCCCTTTCATTTAAAAGAATAAAGTGTAGAGAGGCAAAGGCTCAGTAGTTGTCTGTAAATCTTTATTCAGCAGTTTGATCATTAGTGTGGATTGAAATGCTGATTTAGATTCAGGCAGCAGACACCCATATAGGCTACAGGCTGGAACCTTCTCTGACTGAAGTCTATATCTTGGCTTTTCTCTCTTGTCTGCAAGACAGAGTATGTATATCCCAGAAAACTTTACAATTTCAGTTGTTCATTTTTGCTTTTGTTTCCCTTAGTGTTGGAGTTGACTGCCCCCAAGGAAATCATTATCTCCAGGAAATAATTTAAAAATCTGTGTTTCCCAGGGAATGCTGAGTAGCCTGTTTAAAAAAGTATTGGATAATCTTAGATGATCATCCTTTTTTGATTTTTATTATTATAAAATTTAGACTCCACTTTTGTGTGAAATTGTTTGTCTTAAAAATTCAGCCAGAAATAGAAATAATAGTTTGCTTTTTAAAACCCCTGCACAGTCATTGAAAGGTTACAGAAGTCAAGGAGACCAGGGTAGAGATATCCAGAACCCTTTCAGTCATCCTAAAATGTTACGTCTGATAAACATATCCCAGTATGTATGTTGGGAGCACTGGCTTATTTTGAACACTCCCATTCCTCAATCCCCCCCGTCCTCCATGCTTTGATGGCACAGCCATGATTCCAGTGATGGGAGAGTGGCTTCCTGATTCCTGGCTTCCTGATTAGCTATTTGGAGAACCAGTTCTGAGATGATTTCTTTGAATCTTCTTGATGGCCTAAACTGGAATTATTCTAAAACCCTTCCAAAAACCATAAGCACTAGTTTATTATCCTAATTTTTTCAGTCAAAAATGGAGTGATTTCTGTTGTTTATCAAATCATGTTAAATGATAAAGACATGAAGAAAGAAAATGAGCCAAATGACAAGGAAGAAAAAGTGAATTCTAGGCAGGGAGAACAGTAGGGAGGAAGGGTGTTAAGGTAGGGATTGGTAAGGCAAGATTAGAAAAGTAACTGTGGTTGGAGTTGGGGGAGAAGTGTTGAGAATGAGGAAATGTAGTCTGAGAGGCATGAGGGTAATGTCAGTAAAACTGAATTCAGGTGATTTGCTTAGTACATCGATAAGTCGAGGAAGAATTTGAGTAAGGGATGATCTAGCTTTAAGAAATTTACTCCAGATGTCATGTGAAAACAGAAGGCCATGGCTCCTTGCTGTAAGGCCCCTTAGATTTGTGGGTAGCTTTCCAGCCTTATCTACTCCAGTTTGGCCTGAGCCTATTTGGCTGGGCATTTGCCCATGTAAGGATGGGTGATTTTTGGAATTTTATTGGAAATTTGTTATTTTAAATTCTTTCTTCCCACTCTCTTTTCATACACCAACAAAGATCTGTAACAATGTAACAATGTATATTCTTTGTGTATATGGATGGACAATCCCTTTTAGGTCATGTACTCCTTGAGTTTGGGGAACCCTGAAGACCCTTTGGTCATATAGTTCCAATTTCAGAAGTAACAGTAGCACTAGCACTACTAGTAGTGGTGGTAGTGGTTAAAAGAAAAGAAAAAGAGAAAAGAGGCAGTCTCAGTTCTTAGCTACATCAAAAGATCAATGTGGTACAACTTACTAAATGGAGACACTTGAGTTAGAGTAAGTTTGCATATCCAAGCACCTATTTCCTATGCTCTCTATTATTGAAGAGCATTGACAGTTCTACCCCATTAACCCTACAAGCACAGCCCCTATGATTTCTCAAAATGTCACAAATACTCTTCATCTTGGGCCTTTCTTGCCTACATATACAATAATAAATTACAAATCAGATTGCTTGGTCATCTAGAAGCTCCTTATTATGTGTTAACTTCATGCTTCCAGCCCACAACAGTAGTCCTGAGACTCACCTCCATTCTTGTTACTTTGCTACAACAACTACCCAGAGAGGCAGAATTGCTCTTCTTTGTAAACACATTTAAAATTACTTGTCACCAAGTCTCATTAAATCTATCACTAGGAAATTAACTTTATATGAAAGTTCCATCATTTTAATATAGAGCATATCATTCAACAATTAATATTAATTTTAATGTCTCTGACAGTATATTTAGTAAGAAAATATAAGTAACATAATGCTGGTTTTCCTCTTTGTTTCAATATCCACATTAGCCATGTGAAATTGGCTATTACATTGGGAAAATTTATGAGATGAATTGGTCAGTACTCTCTAGTGAAATGGAATCAATGGGCGATGGAGTTGTGGGGGATGTGGGTGTATGAGTAGGGGTACATTTAAGTGATTGTAGGGTAAATGATTTGGTCAGGCATTTTCCTTCATTAGTCTTTATATATGGCACCTGGGATATTGAGTCTTCACCATGATTGCACAGTTCAGTGGGTATGCACCTATGTAAGTGTACACACCTGGGACTAGTAAAGAAGGCATAATGGGGCACAGAGAGCCACAGCATGAATATGAGAGGACACTAGAGAACACCAGGAGAGGGAGCCCCAAGAAAGAGACTGAAAAATCCTGCAAGGTTAGTGGGGAGTATCTACCACCAGGCTCCCCCCACCCTGTCCTTGGCCCTCAATCTGGCCCTGACATGCCTAGTATATCTGTGTCACTACTAGAACCAATGAAGAATCTATGCAGATTGGTGAACCTGTCTCCCCTACAATTAGCAATAAAAAGTGGTTACATTACCATGATATTCACTATGCATGACAGCAAAGTCATCCTCAAAAAAACACCCTTTTTGTATGGTTGAAAATAAAACAGAGATAGGCAATTTTTTTTTTTTGAGACTAGGTCTCACTATTTTTTCCCATGGAACTGCAGGCTCACATTGCCCGGAGTACTACAGACACAAGCAATCCCCAGACTCAGCTTCCCAGGTAGCTGGAATTATAGGTGCACACTACCATGTCCAGCTATTTTTTGGAACTAGGTCTCACTGTGTTGCCCCAAGCAGGACTCAAACTGCAATCTCTAGCCCCAGCCACTTCATAGGCTGAAACTTACAGGCACGCCCGTGCCCGGCGAGATAGGTAAATTTAGATAGATAGACAGACAAACATATAGAGAGATATAGAGAGATATATAGATAGAGAGATAGATAGAAAGATAGAGATAGAGAGAGATAGATAGATGATGATGATGATGAAGATAGATAGATAGATAGATAGATAGATAGATAGATAGATAGATAGATAGATAGATAGATAGATAGATAGATAGATAGATGGATGGATGGAATTGACTCATGCAATTATGTAAGCTCACAAATCTGTAGGATGTATCATTAAACCAGAGATATACTGAGATGTACAGCTATACAAAAGTGTATCATTAAACTCAAGTTCAAACTTAAGTGTGAAAACAAGAGACTGACAATGGAATATCAGTCAAAATCTGGGGGGCTGAAGACACACATAAAAGGCAATGTTTCTATTGCCTGGTGTCTGAAGACAAGATAAATTCTTATTCCAGTTCAAGGGTAGTAAGGCAGTTACAATCCTACTTATTCAAAAGGGAAGTCAGCCTGTTTGCTTTACTCAGGTCTAACTGAATGAAGCCCACCCAGATTGTAAAGGGCAATCTGCTTTACTCAACCAATTTAAATGTTAATCCCAGCACTCTCACATAAACCCCCAGAATAATATTTGCCCGATATCTGGGCATCTCATGTTCCTGAACATCAAACTGATGATCACAAAAGACCAACATTCTCTGAGTATGCAGGATCTTCTATCTTTATTCAAACTCCACACTAAAGAAAAAAGTGGACACAAATAGTAACTGTCACAGGGAGTATAAACAACTATACATCTGGTATAAAAAAAGTATTATGGAAAAAATCTTCTCCCTTCAATTGGTTGCCTTTTATTTTGATACTAGTTTCTTTTTCTGTGCAGAAGCTTTTTAATTTGATGAAGCAACAACCATCTGTTTGTTTTTGAAATTAAGTCCCCAAACATCTTTCAGCTGATGTCATGGAACATATCATCTATGATGTCTGATATTTTTTTCAGGTTTTACATTCAAATCTTTAATTCATTTTGAATTAATTTTTGTGTATGGTGATCACTCATATCTGACAAAATATATAAAGAACTTGTGTAACAAATCAAACCCAATCAAAACATGGGCAGATGTTCATTGCAGCCTTAGTCACAATCACCAAGACATGGAAACAACCTAATTTTCCATGGACAAATGATTAAAGAGAGAAGATGTGATAAACACACACAATGGAATACAATTTAACTGCATAAAAAGATAAAATCTTGCCATTTATAACAATACAGATAGTAACTGAGGTGATTAGATTAAGTGAAATTAATAGTCAAGAGAGATAAAAATACTAAATAATTTCAATCATAGTTGACTATAAAGAAAGAAAAGATGAAAATGAAACATCAATACAATGCTTGAACTCTAACAAAATGGTGGTTACCCTACATTTCTGTGTTTATTGAAGTCTGATCTACAATAGCTAAGATATTGAAATGATCTAAATGTCAAAACATCAGATGAATGGATGAAAAAGATGTAGTATATCTATATAATGGAATACTACTCAGCAAATAAAAAGATAAACTCATGCCATTTCCAAGAACATGGATGGAGCTAGAAAGAATTATGTTCAGTGAAATAAGTCAGAAAGAAAAAAAATATTGGATGATCCCACTTATTGGAGGAAAATAGGAAAACTGGAAAAAAAGTAAAAAAAAGATATAAAATGCCAAGAAAATTACAGGTCAGAGATAAACCGAGGGGAGTCAAAACATACACACATCCTGAGGAGTCAAAACAGGGAGGGAAGCACACAAGGGAGTATGGTGACCGTTCATGGGGGATGGTAGTGGGAGACTTATGGCAATTACACCAAAGGGGAGAAATCAAATAATTTGCAAAAATGAATGATATAAGAAAATAAAAATTAATTTTAAAAATATTCATTTGGTAAAAAAAAATTTAAATAATAATTACCAAAGGGAAAAAGATGGGAGGAACAGGTAGAGGGAGTCCATTTGATGTAGTGAGTGGTATTTGGACTTTGGTGGTAGGTAATAGTGTGGCAATGAACATTTATCATAGTGTGACGCTGTAATTCTGAAATTTATATAGTATTGTAAACCAATAGTACATTAATCTTTAAAAAGCATTATGTGCATTCCCTTCATTTCCTTATTTTCAATGGCCCCATTATTCAGTATGTTTAATCCACATCCAATATCTGTCATGTCTACTGTAAAAATAAATAAAATGCTTACTGAAATTCTAGTTCTTATTACCTCATGCCAACTTCAACTTGGCAGTCCCATCATCAATCTTTCTTCAGAACAATCTAATCCTGCACAAGATAAATAATACTAAAATATTTCTATCATAATTCTCCCCTCTTCAAATAATTGTAACTACTCAACATATCAACAAAAGAGGAATAACTCTCACAACTCCAAATTAGATATTGTCATTATTATATATTATTGTTATTAATATTAGATGTTTTTAAATGAAGTTAAAAATCTGTACACTCACTTTCAGAATTTCAACGAAAAGTTAGACTTATATGAAAATTGGAGATGTGTATTATGACCCATGAGGGTTATGGTGAAAGTCAAAGTCAAAATTGTGTCTGTGGTTGAGTGCTGAGTGGAGTCTGAGATTACTTTATTTAAGTGATCTTTTTTCTCTTCATCAAACATTTAGTGTCCCCTATTTTAGGATCATATTAGACATTTGGGTTTCAACACAAAAAAACATAGCCCCCAACCTCATAGAATTCAGAAGCTAATAGAAGCTAATTCTGTGAGGACAGAATCCACTCAGACTTAGTTAAATTTATGCTAGACACAGTGCTTAGTGTTTATATGCATTAAGTCAATTAATTATCACAAAAGTTCTACCAAGTAAGGTTCTCTCATTATTTCTACTTTATACATGAAGAAAACCTAAGGGGTAAAAAAGTTGATTGAGTTCCTCAAGGTCATTCATTCAGTGTTGTAAACAGGTTCTAAACTCAGTCTGATCCCAGAGTCTTTGAACATGAAATCATACTGTGAGATGCAGGAAAGATAAATTTGCCCAGAAGTGCCAGGGAATCCAATGAGGAACAACCCAAGAAGTGACTTGAAGTACCACCTCTCTCTTCTAAATATTTTTATCCATTCTCATCTCTCCAACAATATTCATATGTAATTAGAACAAGCTTCTATCCACAAGTCTCTCGTTAAAATTTTACTCTCCCAGACCAAGACACACTACACTCTCTTTTTTTTCTAATATTCTTTGTTGCTTTTCAAATGGCATTTCCTTTATAAATAATCTCAGCCATCATTGATATAACTTTTTCTGGCCACCCTTACAAGCTATTAACTGAACATATACTTTTACTTGGTTACTCTTCAACTCTGTTCTTCAGTGGTTTCACATACGCACATCCTACCATATGAAAAAGATTTTGTATCACTGTCATAAATATATTTGCATTCTCTATAATATCTACATGTAGTAGATATTTAATAGTCTATTTGAAGTGGTTGAATTTGATTAAGAAGCCTTTAAAATTGAATAAGCATGTTGATTTTTCCTTTTTTAAAGGCTACCCTGATTTCTTCATGAAAGATATGCTTTTTTCTTATATATACATATATACACATGCATATATATATATACACATGCACATAGACAGACAGACAGATAGATAGAGAGAGAGAGAGAGATAGTCTTATGCTCTTGACTTTTCAGTTAAATTGACCTAATTTAAAAATCATGTTGACAGCAACATTTTCCATAACTATCTCTAGTTACAAGCAGTTAGACAAAGAAATGAATTTGACAGCTAACCTATTTCTATAGAAATGCACTGAAATCCAAAAAAGAGATCAGTTAATCTCATAATAGCTATCTCTTAGGCTTGTAATAACTACTATTTTTCTATAACACCCTATGCTCTCCTGTGGCATCTACTAAGTCACTCTCCCAGAGTCCCAGAAATGGGTGCTTCTAGAAAGGATGACTTCATGATGTACCATGCCCAATACTCCAATAATCCATTCTTAATTTTTTGGGGGGAATATCATGAAATACCATTTCATGCATACTGCTTTTGCCCCAAATTTCCACTGCATCTTCTAGTCCATCTGCACCTGTGCCCAGAAACTTTAAGAGTCAAGCAACCTCATTCTTCCTAAGGGTGTTTTAAAGGATCACTCAACTCTCATGCATAGAGAGAATATTTTGAGGATGCTTGTTGGCAGAGGATAAAGTGTCAGTGGAGAGTGGAGAGAGATACTGAAAAAATGGAAGCAATTGAGAGAGTATGAGTGAGAAGAGGAAATATGATAGATATGAGGAAGGAATTAGACTTATAGCAAGGTCAGCACTTCCTCCATCACAGAAGAGGGACAACAAACATGTCAAGGAGGACGGAAGAAAATAAAAAGCTCCTAAAAATTTTTTAAGGTAGAGAAAAGTAACATCACAAGACCTGAGAGAGTCTACGCATTTCACTTAAAGTGTAGCGAGGGTGTCATTTGCTTGGGAAGGATGGCAAATTATTTAAAATAATAGATGTAGCCTCCATGAGAAATGCTTTTGGACTCTTAGAAAAAAAGTGAACTACGACGAGAGCCCAGGTAACAGCAAACAATCATAGAATGTAATGCAATCATCTGATTCTGTAGCTCATGGCAGTTCTCCAGTGTGAAGAGGTAGAAAGCAGGGATCATGGATTTGATCCTGGAGGCAGATAATTCTGGTGACAGGAGATGAAGAGCACTGGTGACTCACTCACTAAGAGGCTTGGTATTGGTAGGATGGAGAGAGAAACAGGAGCCTGCTGGACTGGGCTCTACATAACCTACATATGAGATATATGAGTAGTGAGGGGCAGGGCTCAGCAGATGCAGCCTCCTATGCCCTCCTTCATACTAGAAGAGCAAGTCTAACCAGGCTGAGACATACAGCCATGGACAAGCTCCCCCAAAAGAGAAAATTATGAAAAATAAAATAGATCAATAGTCAAGCTTTCTCTAGTTTCTAATATAGCCTTTATTTCTACATGAGGGGATTATAATATCTAATATGACATTACATAATATTGCAGCATAATATTATATAACATACTGTTAATATCTATTTCCTATTCCATATTACCAATTTAGATACTTTTAAAACATGAAATTTACAAAGCAGCTATTTATTTAATCAAAATAATAACACAGCTTCAGTTACCATTTCTTTCTGCTAATATCTGAATAATTTTTGTGAAAGCCTACTTTTTTAGAAACCATGCTGGGAATATATATTTAAAGTTGTCTAAATCATTTTCCTACTTCTATAAGTAACTCACAAGAATGCAAGTAAATAGATCCCTTAAAGTTGAACAGTGATGCTTTTCACAATTTCAGTGGGTTATTTATTCCAGAAGGAAACCTAAACGGACCTCATACTGGGAAGTTAAAAAAAAATGGGTTCTTCAGATGCCAGTCTGTATATTGTTCACTATATTAGAGCCTGGTTTTGGAATAGGGGAAATTATTGTTTCCCCTGTACAGCAGTTGGAACCAGCTCAAGTTAAAATCATTTTTACATAGTAATATATATAACTATAGATCTCTCTCTCTATATATATATTTATGCAAATATTAAAAAACTCCTTCTACAAGTGCTGAAGAGGCTGCAGAAAAAGAGGAAATCTATTCAACTGTTGATGGGAACATGGACTTGTGCAGCTATTATGGAAAATTCTTTTGGTTTATCTTACTAAAATTGAAAATACCAATATGACTCACCAACCTCACTGTTGGGCATCTAGCCAAACAATATGACACCATCAATGCAAAAAGCAAAACAAAACAAACAACTCTCTCTATATCTATGCATATAAATATATATATACACATACACACATATATACACACACAAACATTAAGTATATATATATGAGAATACATATAAACATTGAGACATATATATGTATATACATATTTATACACATATATATGCCTCAATGTTTATAGTAACAGGTAAGAACATCAATTGACATTGGGCCAAGAAATGTAGTGTACCCATACTCCATAATACTATTCAGTCATGAGGAAAGATGATGATGAAATGCTTTCATTTACAGTGAAATGGGAGGAGTTTGAAGAAATTATTTGTTTAAAAAAGCTAATCAGAATAATAAAGGCAAATACTGAATATTTATGTCTAAATTGAAAGCAAAATCCTTTAAAAAAAAGACTAGCAGACAGCAATAAATGAAGTGAAATTGCTGAAGGAGGGAGAAAAGAACAAAGGGATGTAAGAAATTCAGTGGTAAATACAATTTTGTTTCATAGAGATTTTGGTGTTTCATTCCGAAATTCCACAGCTTAGTGTGAATTGGGTTAAACTACTTGCAACAATGAATTTCTCTCTGTGTTTGAGTTTCTTTCCTGGTTTGAGATGTTGGTCAACACTTTTCATTCACTGCCTTGCAAAGGCATTATAGCCATAAAGTTACAGGTAGATGTAACTTTCACTTGCTTTTCTTTTCCAGTCTCTAGAGTTATTGTCTCAGGGATGAGTTCCATTGTCCACAATTGCTACCACATCCCTGCTAAAAACTGCCAGAGAGCTATATCCTTACACATCTGTGCCATCTCATTTCATTATCTGCAATCATGAAGTTTTTCTAGATGCTGTTTTGTTTTTTTTCCTTATGGAGGTGGCTTCAAGTCTTTTGCATAATTTGCTGCATTTCACAAGCAAAAGATACTTCTCCCTACATCTTTAAGAAAAAGTTTTTGTTCTCTAAGGCCATCTTTCAAGTTTTCTCTAGCTTAAGAGAAAGTTAATGTGTAGTTAATACAATATATTGTGAGGAAATGAAAATGTCTGGTTTTGGGAGCCAGACAAACGTGAGATCAATTCTGAAATCAATTACTCGAAAGATAGTTTTGTGGAAAGTAATCCAATTTTTGTGAATTTTATTTTTTTTAAACTATCAAGTAGGTAATATGTACTTGGGAAGGTTTCATAAAGAATAAAACAACAAAGAGATAATGAATTTGAGCATTTTGCATAATTCTTAACCTACTCATTTTTAATACAGAGTCCTTGAAATATAGAGGTATATTTTAAAAGCAATCATTTTAACATAAAGAAATACAAACTTTATTTTCTAAACTTCATTCTGTGATTATAGCAGAAATGATTACTCAATAAAATCATCACCAGGTAGAGGTTCATATCCACTGGGATATTACTGGAGTAGAATTCAGGCACTATACTAAAAAGAGTCCTAAAGTAGGTTGTAAATGATTTTGTTGTACCTTCAGTTCATTCCCCACTAGCAAGCTAGTGTGCTTGTGTTCACATGGTCAACACATGTGAAAAATGACAAAACAGGGGTTGGAACTACTGCGCTACCTTTCAGAGATGCTTTATAGGAAAGCCTTGAGATAGCTGAAGTTTACCCAAGCTGTGAACCACTATAGCTCTTAGCTGGGCAATTGTTCTCTGGAAAAATGCCACACAATTCACCAGGCCTCCAGGGAGGTGGGAAATTACAAATAGACAACGACTTGAAGAGTGGGTGGATTTTTTTTTTCCCTTTAAAGCAGCAGCTGTTAGGATAAAAGGCAATTGTGGTCTTTAAAAAAGAAATCAAGTAATACAAGGTGTTTACTGATCTATATAGCAAAGTCTATTTTCCCCCTCTTTACTTCTCTGTAAATTCCAGTATTATATTTAAAGCAATATTCATAATCTTTATGTCTCCCTATTTTATAATGTCCCTCATAAAGCAGGGGTTATATCTATATATTATAAACATATCCTATCTTGCATTGCTCTACCTCCCTCCCTTCCTTTCCCTTATATTTATCTTTTTTAACTTTAACTCAGTTGATCTTCAAAACTTATTACTGAAATAAGTAGGTGGACACTAGAGCTATAATTTTAGCTTTTGTCATTGTGTAGGTATTTGAAAGGAATATGGTAGAAAGAATAAGTAAAAGATTTCTAAGACCCATACCATTTTTAAATTTCCAAGCATTAACAATTCTAAGAAATAGATTAATAAAATATAAAACTTTTAATGGTTATAAATACATTGAAATAAACATCATGAGTAACTTTTATAAAACTGTGTTTAAAATGCTATTGTCATACTATATTGAACAAAGATATTTCTTTATAACCCTTGCCTTATTTTCACAAATGAGGAAGAATAATGTACTGGAAGGGGTGGAATTTTCATTGACATTTCTAGGAAGACTCTGAGATGCTTACAGATGGCTTTTGGTAAAAATATCTTATGTTTATTTTGCTCCCTCCTTTCACTTTTTCCTCTAGCAAACTGAGGGGTTAAAGATCAGTGTGTAGGTCATTCCACTGTCATCAAAACGCAAAATATTTTCTGCTCTCTTGAGCTGCCATTTCATCAGCACTAACAGCTTGACCTTACAACCCATTGGTATATAGGATATACCTGCCTTTTAAATGTGTGAACTGAATTTTATCTGCAGTGATTTTTCTCTTTATCCTTTGATCAGTCACTATTTCTTCACAATGTCAAAAGCTACAGAGCTTGTTTTGAATGGTGAGTAGACTCAAAGGCAGACTTTTGGGGATCTGATCCTGAATCCACACAATCAGAAAGTTTTTCAATTCTGACTCAAACTCTGCACTCTGCCTTCTAGAAGTACAGCCTTGACTAAAGCATGGCTTTTTCCTTTATAAGCTTTTTAGAAGCGAACATAATGAGGTTATACAGAAATGAAACAGATTTCTTGTACCAATTGTACTAAAAGTCATGCTTTTAAAGAAACACGTCCTCTGGGACTCCTTGGAAGTTTAATCTTGTCTTTCATAAACTATTGTCATGGCCTAGAACATTTATTTTGGAATTTCCCTCATACACAGTTTTCTAGGTCCATCAGAAAAATCAACATCTTCAAGTTTTCATAGGACATTCAGTTGGTCTAGTATGCTTTCTTTCACTCTTTTTCCAGCTCTCTCTTCTTGGACTTCACATGTATTCATCTGTCTTTTGACTCACTTTGAATTAATGAACATTCATTTGGAGGTGAATTCTGTCTGTGACTAAGGCTTCCCTACATCTGCATTCAATTGTACAATCAAATATTTCCTCTTTTTTCCCTTTACCACATTTTCTGACTTCTGAAAGGAAAATATTAATAATGCAGCTTTTTTATTTTTTAGGTTTAATGCTAACCTTGTTTTGTAGGTCTATCATTATTTGATTCATACTTTTAAATTTTTTATTGAAATAACACAGCATTATAACAGTATCTGGTATTATAAAGATTCAGGTGTGCATCATTGTAATCAATATGCATATAAAACATTAATTTGGTTATATAGTCTAAGAGTTTATATTGCTTTACCACTTACATCTATGTTTCATAATGCACCACATTTAAAGATATGCATGGAATCATATGGTGTTTATTGTACTCCATCTGATGCATTTCACTAAGCACCATACCTTCTAGATCCTTTCATGTTGCAGCAAATGGCAGAATTTTGTCATTTTTTAATAAGAATGTCATTGTGTATATATACCATAACTTTTTTATCTAATCATCTGCCAGTGGCCACTTGGGTTACTTTGAAAACTTAGCTCTTGTAAATAATGCTGCAATAAACTGGGAGTGGGAGAGAAACGCAGTATCTCTTTGAATTACTGTTTCATATGCTTAATATATATACACAAAAATGCAATACTAGATCATATGAAATTTCAACTTGCAATAGTTTGAGAAATACCCATACTGTTTTCCATAATGGCTGTACCAATTTACTTAGGTAGATATTAAACAATGCATTCAATTAAATGATTCACACTGTTATTGTTCTTTGCAAATTGTATTAAACTCCTCAATATAAAAATCTGTCTAACATTCTAATTCTCACTTCTCACTCAGATATGCTGTAAATACCTCTTCAGACCACTGTGTCTAAGGTAGTGACACTTGTCATTGTCCAAACCATATGACCCCAGTGCTGCCATAACACAGACCCTCTTGAGCTCTTTGATCTGCTGGACCCTTTCTCTATAATAAAGGTCTTGTATATCTCAGTGTCAATGATGAAACAAAAACAAATATACAAAATAGGACTACATAAAGAAAACTTTTCTACAAAGCAAACACTGTTAGAATGAAAAGTCAACAAGGGAGAAGACAGTTGCACAACAATATCAGAGGTTGGGTTAAGGGGTGTATATCTAAGCTATATTAATGACTCATATAATTCAACAAAAACAAAACAAACTGAAGAACAGGCAGATGATCTAAAGAGCCATTTTACCAAATGGCAGGCAGATAGACAAGAGACACATGAAGAGATGTTCTTCACCGCTTGTCAATAAGAATTTCCCTGCATCTCTTTTTCTCTTGGGAAGAGAACTGTATTTGCCAGCATCCCTTGAAGTCACAGTGTGGTCATCATTGAATTTCAATGAAGTATGAGAAGTGATGCATGACCTTTCCACGTGTGACCCTGAAAGACAACCTATTGGTCTCCCCATACTGTTTCTCTTCCTTACTGAGAATACAGAAAAAAATACTACTTGGTAAAAGGAGTCTGTATTCCTGAATGACTGCATGGAGGAAGTTACCCTCCCTCAGAGATACTAGCTCACTGGGTTATGACACTAATAAAGAAGTCAACCTCACCATGTTAATCTACTGGGATACTTCATTTCTTATTACAATTGTTCATTCTGACAAATATGCATGAATATCCAAAAGAAGCTTTATGGTGCTATATCCATCGATGCTGTCTCTTTTATGAGTGTGACAGTACATAACATATATTTTCCTTGAATCATATTTGTGCCTAAAAAGCGGAAGTCAAAAGTATGCATCTATTCATAACACATTTCTACTTTTGAAAAATGCGATTTGGGGATTTTGATTGTTTTAATACAAGTTCACGGAAATTGTCTTCAAAACTGATGTTAAAAGACTCTTTTAAAAGAAATAAAAAATCATTGGCAGTTAAAAATAGGACTTGGGAAGAAAAGAAAGAAATAAAAAAGATACAAAGTCATCTAAAGTAAATGCACATTCTTGTATGTAGCTAGAAACAAACAGTACCTCATGTCAGTCTTTATAGTCTATGGGTTCTCTCAGATGAGATACATGCTGTGAAAAAAGAATTGCAAAAGAAGTGACAGGAGCAGATGTTTGCGCAAGACAACTGGAGAGTTTCTAAGAGCATCAAAACACACAGTCTACAAGTCACCAACAGTCAAGCAGATTGTAGAAAATCACAAACCTCCAGAGTTGCGTATAGTTGGCCTCTCCAAAAGTAATCTCATTACACTTGATGATGAAAGAAAGTGATCTGTGGTCCATGGAATCTTTAATTTATATTGTAAATGATCACAAGCATAACACATATGATACATATATATTGCAATCCATGAAGTTCTCTTCACAATTTTGGGTACAAAGTATACACCCCACTAAAGTCCCTGATTGTCAAGCATGGGACCTCACAAATACCAGAATGCCCTTTTGTTTCCTTCCAAGACTCTCCCACCTCTGACAAAGTTTCACAATTCCTATGTGGCTTAATAATATGGCATAGACTGGGGACAATAAAGAAGAATTTAATATATTCTACTCAGCTAAATTCACTGACTATAGCAGAAGATCCACTGATTTCCATATAAAAATAAGGACTAACCTAGAACTCCAGGATATTAGCTGAGGAGGCAACTACCACTTCGGACACCTATATGTGCATTCTGTGTCTCACACTTCTCATCCCTAAGTGGAAACAGAACACGTTTCTAGAGCATGTTTTTGAGCGGTAATATAGTTATTGCTTATTAAGCACCCTTAAAAATGTTTCTGACAGAACATTATTGTTATCACTACCTTCATCATCATTGGTGGATTATGTCAAAAAAAAAATAGTGGGAACCAGCCAGTTCTGGATGTTAGTAGCAACCACTGACCCCTTGCTCTGTGACTCACTGAGGGTAGTCAAGCCCTTATTTCAGTGTCTAAACTGGACTGACAGTTCAACCCAGACCCTTCCACAGGAAAGCTGCATTTGGTTCAAGGAACTCCTAGTCCCAGTTAAAACTCTTGAGCTTAGGGCTTCTTCTCTTAGGTGGGGTGATTGGCAGGCCCCATAGAACCAACTCTATCACACCCCTTCAGGCCCAGAGTCAGAAGGGGGACTCTTCACCCTTGATGACTATCACCAGAGTGTTCTTTTCCTCCTCTCAGGAACCAATTAACCTTCCCTGACACTGAGTCTATTCTAACCAGAATGTTCCAAAGAAGTGGGGTCAGACCTGACCTGCCTCCTAGAAAAATCCTCAAGTTTCTATGAAATTTGGTGCCTCCCATCACAAACTTATACAAAGATGAATTACATTAGAAAATATATATATATAGTTCAGGCAAAGCTTCCATTCTGAAGAAAATTCTGATGAAATCAATATTGGCCACCCAAGATTTGCTCCAAGTGTTTCTGGTGTGTATGACTAATGTGCCACTGTCCAGAAACAAAGCAGTGTCAAGTACTTCAAAATATAAAAGTGTATCTTTCTAAATATTATTTTTCATCTTTATCAAAATACAAGTTTCCCAGTTCACATCACAGCATTTAATTATTTGTGTCCCAATTACTGTCTTATATAGAATCCATAAAACAATAGTCAAAATATTATATACATATTAGTAAATGTAAAAATATTTAAATATATTAAAATTTTAGTAACTATACATATAATTATTGAATGATCAAAATCAGATAATTTTAACTAATACTTAAATGTAGTCAAATAAATATCTAGATAAATATATGATTCATATAAAATATATATTAATAAACATCAATATATACATTTAATAAGATAATTTTTAAAATGTTCTACATAAATCTGTCAGTTTGGGGTATGAGATATGTAGCAGATAAAGAAAATATTTCTTTAAAATTTAATCTTTGACTAATTTATAAATTAATTATAACTAATAAACAATTAATGAGATAGTATCTGATTCAGAATCATAGTGCCTCAGAATAACACAAACTCTTAGCATAATTTTAAATCTAATGCAATTTAAATAAAAATCTAGCTTTATTAAATTGGTAGAATAATAACTATTTTTTAACTCAATGAAATAAATTGTCATTTGGGTAGTTTTTCAACTTTCCACCAAAATAACTATGACTCCAATAAAAAAAGTATCTAAAGAAAATATCAGCAGTAAGCCTAATACCACAATTAGAAGAGATTTTCAAATGACTTAAATTGAAAATGGCAGTACACCAGTAAATTCTAGAAAAGGAAACGCTCTCACCTGAAATGATGCCAAAAATATCAATAGGCTTCCCAAACCCCCTTTTGCCCCCCAAAACCTTCAAGGCATCACAGACTTTTTGACCACCAGAAAAGTGGATAGCTGGGATCTGCCGCCAGCTGTGATGTGTGTTCAAGTAATTTCTTACTAATATTATTTAATATACACTTGAGCATAATTCTAAGATCACATCAGAACTTGCATCCTGATAAAACTGAAAGATTCACAAAGAAGGGGGTGAAGTCACCTCTAGCACATTAGGACTCACACACATCCTTATAGACACTCAAGGAAGTGGTTTGTGCTTGTGTGCATCATTTGAAGAAGTTCTAGGAACAAGATAATGGTTGAGAACATGTCCACTACCCAGATGCTACTTTTTTGAGTTGAGACTGATCTCTGTTGCCACCAGGATGCAAGACTGCAGCCCTCCCTGCCCCATCCCCACATCCGTGTTGCCTTTCATAAATCTAGTGTGTGTCCTCGAACCCCTCTTGTCTGTGCCCTGGCAAGCAGCATGGCTTGGGAAGAGGCCCTCTGTGCAGAACTACTTACTTCCTTCACTTCCAAATGAAATGTGATCTCCAGCTAGAAAAATCCCACATAGGGAAATAATATCACAGAAAAGGAAAGCCTCCCAAATATCAGGAACTGGGCTTGGAATATTGTATATTCTCCACTTGTCTTCTCATTCTGTGAAAGGAGTAGAGGAAGAATCACAGAGAAGCAACACACCCGCACTGTCTCTAGAGAGGTTGTCCCTTTCCCACCTACACCAACAAGAAAACAAAAACAGCTGGAGTCTTTGGAAAGTATTCCTAAGCAAGGAAAAGGAACCTCATTCTGAAGTCACACGAAAAGACCTTTGAAAATGTTTCAATAGAGGAATGAAATGCCTATGTAGAGGACTGTGAAATTCTCAGCAAGGGACAAGAGGGAACAGTCTTCATATTCCAGGAGCCCAGGATACAGGAAGTCTTACGGAGGGAGGTGGGGGAAGGGAATCTATAAGGGTACAGACCCTGGCATTTGTCACTCTTTCCTATATGCACCCCACTCTAGTCATACTGGTCTCTTAAATAAGCCCAATGTTTACCAGGGCATAAGGCTCTTTCCTTAGGTTATCCTTAAACTTACCTCCTCACTTCTTTCAGTTTTTTATTCTCAGGTTGCCCCTTTAAAAAGGCTTTTCCCTGACCAAGCTTACTCAAACAATGGTGTCATTCACTTTTGATTCCCTTATACTGTTGTAAAGTATGTAATGTCTGTACAGCTCAAGCACAAGGGTGCTTATCATAGTGACTGAGTTTGAATTGAAATCCTAATTTAACCTCCATGTAGCTGGATGATGTTAAGCAAGTTATCTTTATTTTTTTAATTAATATCTATATATATATTACATGTCATATATATTAAACCATTGCATTCCCCGGGATTCACCCTCCATCCTATCACCCGTGAACCTTCACCTCGATCTTCTCGTGCTCCTCTCTTCCCTGATTCCCCTCACCCCCCCACCAGCTGCCTGCCCCAGCTAAATTATCAGCTTTTATTCTGGCCTTTTGTTTGTTATTCTTATATCCCATGTATAGGTAGAGTTTTGATGACTGCTTCAATTTCGCTGCTTGTGATTGGTTTATTTAGGTTCTCTATATCTTCTTTGTTTAATTTTGGGGAGCTGTATCTTTCGAAGAATCTATCCATCTCATCCAAGTTGTTGTATTTATTTCCATATAGTTGTTTATAGTAATCTCTTATTATTTTTTGAATTTCTTTTGTGTCTGTTGTAATTTCTCCTCTTTCATTTGTGATTCTGTTTACTAGGATTTTCTCTCTTCTTTCCTTTGTGAGCTTTGCAAGGGGCTTATCGATTTTATTTATTTTTTCAAAGAACCAGCTTTTGGTTTTGTTGATCTTTTGGATAGTATTTTTAGTTTCTAGATTGTTAATTTCTTCTTTTATTTTAA
>PVHY01016963.1:0-32516 GCA_004024945.1 Uropsilus gracilis
GACTAGGTCTCGCTATTTTTGCCCATGGAACCGCAGGCTCTCGTTGGCCGGGGTACCACGGATTCAAGCAATCCCCATTCTCAGCTTCCCAGGTAGCTGGGATTACAGGCGCGCGCCACCACGTCCAGCTATTTTTTTGGAACTAAGTCTCGCTACGGGCCCCAGGCGGGACTCGAACTGCGATCCCTAACCCCGGCTGCTTCATAGGCTGAAGCTTACAGGCATGAACCACTGAGCCCGGCTTCTTTCATTCTTAATACTGGAAAATAGATAACAAAATCAAAGTGGTCTGTTTTTTTAAAAAAATATTTTATATGTATTTTATTTATATCTTACATATATAGCATGCATATTTTAAATATAAATACATTACATTTATATATTACAGATATCTATATGTTAGTGTATATGCTTTTTTTTTTTTTTTTTTTTTTTTTTTTTTTTTTTTTTTTTTTTTTTTTTTTTTTTTTTTTTTTTTTTTTTTTGAGATTATGTCTCACTGTTTTTGCCCGTGGAACCGCAGACTGAAGCAATCCCCAGCCTCAGCTTTCCAGGTAGCTGGGATTACAGGCATGTGCCACCACGCCCAGCTATTTTTTGGGACTAGGTCTATCTATGTTGCCACAGGCGGCACTTGAACCACGATCCCTAGCCCCAGCCGCTTCATAGGCTGAAGCTTACAGGCGTGTGCCACCATGCCTGGCTTGTTAGTGTATTTGCTTCTTAACTTCTTTTGGTATATACCTATAAATTTATAAAATTGAGATCACAATATTACCTTTACAATTCTTATCTTTTATTTAACAATGTACTCTAAATACCTTAATTTGTATTTTTTTCTTTAATATTGCTAGGCAAAATAAAGTATTTGATTATACTCCTTAGCCACTCTCTCCTTTTTTCTTCTGGTTATACAATTACTTTTCTTTTCTTTTCTTTTTTTTGAGACTAGGTCTCACACTTTTGCCCAGGAAACCGCAGGCTCACATTGCTCAGGGTACCATGAACTCAAGCCTCAGCTGCCCGGGTAGCAGGGATTACAGGCGCGTGCCACCACGCCCAGCTATTTTTTGAGACTAGGTCTGGCTATGTTGCCTGGGGTGGGTCTCTAACCCAGAGACTCCTAGGAGAAGTGTATTCCTATAAACCAGGAAATACCCAACTCCAGGGATTCCTAGCTTTGTCTCGCTTCATAGGTTGCGATTAATGGCACGCGCCACTGTGCCCGACCCTGGTTATGCAATTTTTCCACCATAATGTAAGCTCCAGAATGCAGAGTTTTGTCACTGTGCTCCCCATGTCTGAAACAAGGCGCACTGTAGGAATTTCACAGACATTTATTTTTAAAAATGACTGAATATATAACAAATATGTTTTAAATGTTAAGATACACAGTTGACTCTTTGCATCTGTGGTTCCGAATCAAAGATTCAACCAACTGTATATGTTTTTATAGATATTTATTTTTCCATTTCATTCTTTTATTTATTATTATTGTATATTATTGTTTATTATATTATTATTTATTTAATTTTACAACTGCATATATAGCCCGGCATGGTGGCTTGTGCCTGTAAGCTTCAGCCTATGAAGCGGAGGGGCTAGGGATCGTGGTTCGAGTCCCGCTGGGGGCCCGTAGCGAGACCTAGTTTCAAAAAAATAGCTGGGCGTGGTGGCGTGCGCCTGTAATCCCAGCTACCTGGGAAGCTGAGGCTGGGGATTGCTTGAGTCTGTGGTATCCCAGGCAACGAGAGCCTGCAGTTCCACGGGCAAAGATAGTGAGACTTAGTCAAAAACAAAACAAAACAAAACAACTGCATATATATATTTTTTTTTTCGAGACCTAGTCAAAAACAAAACAAAACAAAACAACTGCATATATATATATATATATATATATTTTTTTTTTTTTTTTGAGACTAGGTCTCGCTATTTTTGCCCGTGGAACTGCAGGCTCACGTTGCTTGGGGTACCACAGACTTAAGCGATTCCCAATCTCGGCTTCCCAGGTAGCTGGGATTACAGGCACACGCCACCACGCCCAGCTATTTTTTTGGAACTAGGTCTTGCTAGGTTGCCCCAAGCAGGACTCAAACCACGATCCCTGGTCCCTGCCGTGGCTTCCTAGGCTGCAACTTTGAGACATGCGCCACCATGCCCAGCTATTTAAAAAAAAAATATATATATATATATATATATACTATACATTTAAGTTTACAGTGCTTACATCTGTACTGAACATGTACAGACTTAAAAACGTATATAAAACTATTGACCACTAGTTATCAGTATTTACGGTAAACAATATAAACAATATACAGTTGAATAACACTGATTACCTCAATGTTGCTGTATTTCCCTGCTTCTGCTGAATAAGTAACCAAAATACTACAGTTTGAGCTTACATGTAAGGAATGAGTTGTGATTAAGAAAACACATACATGTCAAGAGTTTAGGTTGCAATAGTTTATTCACCTATTTATTTCAGCAGGCTGCCAACATTGCTGACCACTAGGTTTCTAAGAACAAAGGCTTAGAAATTGAATGAATCAAGCTGGGTGTGGTGGAGCATGCCTGTTGTCCAAGCACTGGGGGGCAAGAGGTTTGGGATGCTTGAGTTTAGAAGCTGCTGGGGCTAGGGATTGTGGTTCGAGTCCCGCCGGGGGCACGTAGTGAGACTTAGTCCCAAAAAATAGCTGGGCATGGTGGCACGCGCCTGTAATCCCAGCTACCTGGGAAGCTGAGGCTGGGGGTTGCTTGAGTCTGTGGTACCCCAGGCAATGAGAACCTGTGGGTCTACGGGCAAAAATAGCGAAATCTAGTCTCAAAAAAAATTTTTTTTTCTTTCAGGGATTCTGAAAATAAAATGCAGTAATATGACTGCAGATATAAGACATGGGTTCTGGCAAGGTTGCTTTTAAATTGTCCAATCTGGGTGGCGCGGGTCGGTGGGGGGGTGGGGGAGGAATTTCCCTTCCATTTTATCCCAGCTAATCTTCAGGAGGAGGAAGAACATGCATAATACAAACTCCATCATAGAATGGATGAAAGACCAGGTAAAATCCAGCCCACAAGCCTGAGTTGGACACAGGAGACTATCGAGAGAACCTGGGCATGTGAGACTGGAGAAAGCAAAGCACCCCTCTCACCCCATGGGTGAAGAGAGGAAGGTCAAAGAGTGGGGGCATCAGCCCCACAGCAAAACTGCAAACTGAGGTAGAGGAAATGATCTACAATGGCCATTCATAGATGCCTGTATCCACAGAGAAACTTCTTCACCAACACTGGCTGGGGGTGACACCTCCTAAATCCGATGCCAGAACCACAAGGTAAAGCAGCAAAACAACAGAGAATGGAGTGGAGATGACAGCCACATTGAGAAAACATGGACAGACCACAAATAAATATAGATAGGCTGCCCAACGTAAGATTTTGTCCTTTTTTTTTTTTTTTCTTTTTTTTTGAGACTAGGTCTCACTACTTTTGCCCTTGGAACCGCAGGCTCACGTTGCCCGTGGTAACATGGATGCAAGCAATTCCCAGCCTCAGCTTCCCAGGTAGCTGGGATTATAGGTGTGCGCCACCATGCCCAGGTATTTTTTTGGGACTAGGTCTCACTGTCTTGCCCTGAGCGGGACTGGAACCGTGATCCCCAGGCCCCGCTGTGACTCCATAAGCTGTTGCTTACAATGCCCAGTGCAATATTAACACTGATGGTTCACCTGGTTCCAAGAACACAGTCCCTCACCCAGTGAAAGAACACTACCACAGGAAAGAGACTAATGGACTTAACACAGACTAGCAAACAACAAAGAGAGGGGTTTGAGTGAATGGAGGGGGCACTAGAGAGAGGGAGAGGTATCCCAAAGCCATTTACCAAGGTTGTGCGTTTAAAAAAATAAAATTAAAAGTTTTTAAATTTAAATTACTTATATCTAAATCACCCAGTTATAAAATTTTCTGTATGTTCAGAAGGTCAAATTTTCAGAAAAATTTTCAATTTAAAGTGATTTATTCATTAGATTGCTCGAAAATGATGGCATCACAGCAAGTAGGCCTCTTTATGGTCACAAACTACCCTGTTTAGTGAATGTTATTTACTTTGGACTAGGTCTCACTGTTTTTGCTCATGGAACTGCAGGCTCAAGTTGCCTCTGATACCACGGAGTCAATCCCCAGCCTCAGCTTCCCAGGTAGCTAGAATTAACAGCATGTACCACCACACCCAGCTAATTTTTGGGACTAGGTCTTGCTGTGTTGTCCCGGGCAGGATCTGAACCACGATCCCCAGACCCCACGATGATTCCATAAGCTGTCACTTACAAGCATGCGCCATTGTGCCAGCCTAGGAGATCATTTATATATATATATATATATATTTTTTTTTTTTTTTGAGAGTAGGTCTCGCTATATTTGCCCATGGACCCACAGCTCTCGTTGCCCAGAGTACCACGGACTCAAGCAATCCCCAGCCTCAGCTTCCCAGGTAGCTGGGATTACAGGCGTGCGCCACCACGCCCAGCTATTTTTTTTTTTTTTAACTAGGTCTCGCTACGGGCCCCAGGCGGGACTCGAACCGCGATCCCTAGCCCCGGCCGCTTCATAGGCTGAAGCTTACAGGCATGAGCCACCATGACCGGCTCCATTTATATATGTATTTTATGTGTACGCACTCACAAAAAAACCTAAATGAATAAACAAATTTATAATAGTCCTTAGGCATATATGAGTTAAATACAAATTTTGATAGAGACTTCCCCCAATATTAAGAAAAGCTGTTCTTAAAAAAAAAAAAAAAGAAAAGAAAAGAAAAGCTGTTCTTGAATTCAAAGGAAATAATATACCATAGTAGCAAACGTTCTTTTCTGATTAAGAAACCAACTAGTGAAAGCTCATGTTTGGTCAAAACAACCAGTGTTATATAGATGCAAAAAACTCCTAGTACTACTATATGAACACATCAAATTTGATTTTCATTAAAATGTTCATACTGATAAAACATGATGACCTGAAAAATGCTGAAGCATAGAGACCTAAGAAATAGAACTTAGGCTTTGTGTGGTAGCATGTGCCTGTAATCCCAGCTACCTGGGAGGCTGAGGCCAAGGATCATTTGAGTCTGCGGGTTCGAGACAACCTGGGGCAATGTAGTGAGACTTAGTCTCTTAAAAAAAAAAAGAAGAAATACAACAGAAGATTAACAACCCATGACCTACTGACTTGGTTTACTTGTATGCAGCCCAGTTTCTCCTTCAATCTTCCTCATTCTACCTTTATCACGTCAGAACATGTACCATCAATGATAACCCATCCAGAACACAGGAACATGTAAAGAGTATATAAACCCTTAATTTCCTAGTAGGGGTACTCAGCCTGTGGATATGAATCCTCTGAGTCAGTGCGAGTACTAATTAACCTGCTTCTTGCCAGCCCTGGTGTCCTTGTTTCCTTGGTGCCAGCCTTCATTAGCTTTCACTAATAAATCAAAAAAAACAAGCTCCAGATTTTCTATATAAGGCAATGCATATAATTAGTGGGCTTCATCTTCTGGGCTCAAATGCCAAATTAGTCCCTCCACAAAAAGCAGCTATAGTTTGAGGAGACTTCAAGTCTGCCTCTTGTAATGGCACCAAGTCCACCACATCTGAATCTCAGCTTAGAAGAAAACTGTCTGGGGTACCAGTTAATTCAGGATGGAGACCTATGGAACAGCCTCCTGGTTTGTCAACAATATGTCCTCTTTTCTGATTTGCTGTCATCAGATTCACTGTCAGATAAGGATTTTCTTTTTGTACCATCTTTTTCCTTACCAACTTTTAAGCATCAACAAACTCTTCAGTCAACTCCAGACAATTGAAAATTTCTTCAGGTTTCCCAGTATTGTCAGCATCTATAAAATCCTGCCCACGTCATAGAACACTTCATCTTCCCATTTACTACACCTTGGTTCCATACTTTTTTTACCACAAATTCTTTTTTTTTTTCTTGAGACTAGGTCTTGCTATTTTTGCCCGTGTAACCGCAGGCTCTCGTTGCTCGGGGTACCACAGACTCAAGCAATCCCCAGCCTCAGCTTCCCAGGTAGCTGGGATTACAGGTGCGCGCCACCATGCCCAGCTATTTTTTTGGAACTAGGTCTCGCTATGGGCCCCAGGTGGGACACGAACTGCCATCTCTAGCCCCAGTAGTTTCATAGGCTGAAGCTTACAGGCACGAGCCACCGTGCCCGGCACACTTTTTTTAATTTTTCTTTAGAAAACCTATGTGACATAGACCTATGCATATATAGACATATGACTATGTATATAGTTTCATTAATGTAATTGACTAAAATTTTAGGAAAGTTGAGTGAAAGGATTGTTGTTTATTCAGCAGCCCTTAACAAATCTGCTACTTCAAAAGAGCAAGATGTTAGCTAGTAACATTATTAAAAGTAAGTGCCTAGCACTACCACAAATTCTTTAAGCTCTGCCTTGTTAACTTTTTCAGTCTTTTCATTCTGTTTCGTTCCCATTTATTGCAATGTAGTTTTGGTGTTTTTGTTTGTTTGTTTTTGTTTTATTTTTTTGAGACCAGGTCTCACGTATGTTACCCAGGGTAGTCCTGAACCCACGGACTCAAGAGATTCCTAGCCTCAGCCTCCCAGATAGCTGTGGAGGCCATTTTTTATTGCAGACTTGAAGAACTACTGTTCACCAAGTCTGAGCTGTTCCAGGAGGCGGAGGCAGGTCTTTGGGGTCGCAGATACGACTTTTTTTTTTGAGAGTTGGTCTCACTATTTTTGCCTATGGAACCACAGGCTCACGTTGCCTGGGGTACCACAGACTCAAGCAATTCCCAGTCTCAGCTTCCCAGGTAGCTGGGATTACAGGCGAGTGCCACCACACCCAGCTATTTTTTTGGAGCTAGGTCTCCCTATGGGCCCCAGGCAGGACTCAAACCGCGATCCCTAGCCATGGTTGCTACATAGACTGAAGCTTACAGGCACGAGCCACCGTGCCCAGCCTCCAGATACGACTTTTGTGTCCTTGTCATTATGTGCTAAATAATACAACATAGTATCTATTTACATACAATTTACATTATTTTAGGTATTGGATAATTTAAAGTATACAGGAGGCTGTGCCCAATTTATAAGCAAATACTATTTTATATAAAGGACTTGAGCATCCTTGGATTTAGGTGTCTGCTGGAACAAATTCCCCTGGAATACCAAGGAATGACTTCTATCTCAATAGCATTTTATTTAATTTATTTATTCATTTGTTTGTTTGTTTGTTTGTTGAGACTAGGTCTCACTATTTTTGCCTGTGGAACCACAGGCTCTGGTTGCCTGGGATACCACAGACTCAAGCAATCCCTAACCTCAGCTTCCCAGGTAGCTGGGATACAGGTGCGTGCCATCACGCCCAGTTATTTTGGAACTAGGTCTCACTACAGGCCCCAAACAGGACTCGAACCACGATCCCTAGCCCCGGCCACTTCATAGACTGAAGCTTACAGGCAGGAGCCACTGTGCCCGGTATTAATAGCATTTTAATTAAAAAAAAAAACATTAGTAGCATTTTAATTTAAAAAAACCCAACTTCTATTTTATTAAGTTTTTACTGTTTTATTTTCCTGAACTTCTGATTTAATGCATTTTACAGTAACTATAGAAGATGCATGCAAAGCATAAAAAACTTATTAAAAGCACAAAAAAATAAAGAACTTTAAGGTGCAATATAAAAGTTAGGGCAAACATTTGTTTAACATTTGGGGATATGTCTTAAAGTAAAACCTGAACCACCTCCAAATATAAATTTAGAAAAGTAGAGATCTCTCTCTCTCTCTCTCTCTGTCTCTGTCTCTGTCTCTGTCTCTGTCTCTGTCTCTCTCTCTCTCTCTCTCTCTCTCTCTCTCTCTCTCTCTCTCTCTCTCTCTCTTTCTTTCAGACTAGGTCTCACTATGTTGCCCGGGGTGGTCTCAAACCCAGGGACTCAAACGATTCCTGCCCTCGGCCTCCCAGCACTGGGATTATAGGCACATACCACTGTGCCTGGCCAAGAATTTGATTTGATTTGATTTGATTTGATTTTTTTGAGACAAGGTCTCGCTATTTTGCCCGTGGAACCGTAGGCTCTTGTTGCCCGGGGTACCACAGACTCAAGCAATCCCTCACCTCAGCTTCCCAGGTAGCTGGGATACAGGTGTGCGCCACCACGCCCAGCTAATTTTTTTGGAACTAGGTCTCGCTATGTTGCCCTGGGGGAGACTCGAATCATGATCCCTGGTCCCTGCTGCAGCTTCCTAGGCGGCCGCTTACAGGCACTGCCACCGTGCCCGACCAAGAGTTTGGTTTTAAATACACTCTTCTAGAAAATTAATCGGGACAATCTGAAATATAACTGGTCTTTTTTGAAAAGTTATAGTAAATTTTTCTATAATTGAAACTCAAGGAATGCTGAACACCTGAAATGGTCAGAAAAATCACTGACTGAGGTATGGATAAACAAAAATATTTTAAATCTCATGGTGATATTCTTCGTTATATAGCCACTGGCTCCCACTGACTGCTTGAGTGAAAACACAAACTTCTTTGTTCCTGGTTCACAATCCTTCTTTGAATACAGATATTGTTGAAACATGGAACTTCTAGCTGCAAGGGGCTGAAGTTGTTGCTTCTTGAGAATGTGTTTATAGATCTCTTCAAATGAGAAACAGAGAACAGTATTCTTCCTTTGTTCCTTGCCTGGAACAAATGAAGCTCAGAGTAACATGCAAAAATCTGAGGGAAAATGGGACTCAAATATAATAATAAAGTCTCTGAATTATTCTGTTTGCTGACCATCATTGAAGATATCTGTGTATGGCTTTACAAAACAAAACAAAACCAAGAAAAAGGTCCTTCAGAGATAAGAAAATTCCCCTTCGCATTAACAACCATTTACTATGGGTATGCTCAAAGTACATGGGGGTATTCAAAATGTCCATGACAGAATTGCTGTCCTGGATCTGTCTTTAATCTTGGAGAAGATAAATCCGAAATCCAGGTTCTATATCACAACATGGAACCACTTGCTAAAATATTCTTAAGAATTTCAAGTTGGTGACAACAGAGTATCAAGTACTGACCCCTTCTGATTATGGGACCCCATGTGATTGTACATATCTCTCACCTATGAAGCTGTTCTTGAAGTAAACAAACCAGGAAGATAAGAGATGAATTAAATACTAGAGAAATGCTCAAGTTGTGCAGGAAATACAAAATGGAAAAAACCACTAAGTATTCATGTAACTGCAAAGGGGCTAACAGTTTTTACATAAAAACGCTATTACCTCTTCTAAGTGGAGCTGAGGGGCTAAGGAGTTGATATAGGAGGATTGCTTGTTTTCTCTTTGTACAGACTGTTTGAATAACTTTTTTTTTTTGAGACTAGGTCTTGCTATTTTTGTCAGAGGAACGGCAGACTCATGTTGCCCGTGGTACCACAGACTCAAGCAATCCCCAGTCTCAGCTTCCCCGGTAGCTAGGATTACAGGCATGCGCCACCATGCCCAGCTATTTTTTGGGACTAGGGTTCACTGTGTTGCCCTGGGCAGGACTTGAACCGCTATCTCCAGATTCCACTGGCATATGTCACCGTGCCCGGCATTTGTTTGAATAATTTTATGAGTTTGTATTTATGTACTTGCAATTACTATAAACAACTTACCAAAAAACCTAGGCTACAACCTACTATTTCTAATTGAAGACAAATCTTTGGAATTAGTTGTCTAAGTCAAAGCAGTGGCTTAAAATACAATAAACAGGACCAGGCATGGTGGTGCATGCCTGTAAGCAACAGCCTAGGAAGCCGTGGTCAGGGCCAGGGATCATGGTTTGAGTCCCACCAGGGGCATGTAGCGAGACCTAGTTCCAAAAAAATAGATGGGCGTGGTGACGCGTGACTGTAATCCCAGCTACCTGGGAGGCTGAGGCTGAGAATTGCTTGAGTCTGTGGTATCCCAGACAAGGTGAACCTGCGGTTCCACAGGCAAAAAAAAAAAAAAAAAAATTTAACCTCTTTTGGCCACTTTTTAGCCTTTTTATGCCTGCAGGTTACAGGACTTCTAAAATGATAAATATGTCTGCAAGCCTCTGATCCAAGGTCATTTTTGCTACTTATACAAAGTCTTTAGGACAAGCAGGAATATACAATTCTTAAAATTGAAGGTATCTATGCTTGAGATCAAACTGAATTCTCTCTAGACATGACATGTGCTTCTTTGTACAAATCAAAGAACAATACAGTGTTTCCCTGTGGCAAACTGAGCAAAACCACAATAATAAGGGGAAAGGTAACATGTGCCATGGAAATGGTGGTATGTTCCTGTTAAGGCTATGGAACACAAATCTGTGTGATGCTGCGAAGGGTAAATAAATAAAGCTATAGATTTGTTTGTTTGTTTGTTTGTTTGTTTTTTGAGACTAAGTCTTGCTATTTTTGCCCATGCAACCGCAGGCTTACATTGCCCGGGGTACCACAGACTCAAGCAATTCCCAGCCTCAGCTTCCCAGGTAGCTGGAATTATAGGCGCGTGCCACCACACCCAGCCATTTTTTTGGAACTAGATCTTACTATGTGCCCCCGGCGGGATTTGAACCGCGATCCCTGGTCCCCTCTGCGGCTTCCTGGGCTGCCGCTTACAGTCATGCACCACCATGCCCGGCCCAATAGCTGCTTTCTTGATTCCAAATCTTTTTCGCCTTGATGTCCAGGAGAAAAATAATAATTGATCATTATTATTCGCTACATTCTTATAGTACATTTGGTTCCATGGGAAGTAGATTTTGAATGGAGAATTGCTTGCAGCTTGTTGGTTGGAAAGCATTCTAGCATCAGCAGTTGGGAAGGAACACTAGAAACTTGACTAGACTGAAGAAGTTGAACTGTGGTGCTCTTAAAACCCAGGCAATGCCATAATGCCACAATGACTTCCACAGAGTCCATTGGTGGTGTCCCAAATTGAGTGACAATTTCTTTTTTTTTTTTTTTTGTGAGACTAGGTCTCACTATTTTTGCCTGTGGAACCACAGGCCCTTGTTGCCTGGGGTACCACAGACTCAAGCAATGCCCAGCCTCAGCTTCCCATAGCTGGGATTACAGGCTCATACCACCACACCCAGCTATTTTTTTGGAACTAGGTCTTGCTATGGGCCCCAGGCAGGACTCGAACCGCGATCCCTAGCCCCAGCCACTTCATAGGCTGAAGCTTACAGGCACGAGCCACCGTGCCCAGCCTTGAGTAACAAATTGTCTCAGTTTGCCCACACTCAGGAGCTTCTCAAGACACAGACTTTTTAGTCAAGAAAGTTGCAGTCTAACAAGAACAAGTCAACAGTATCTCTAGGAGGACAAGATCTTTATACCTGCCATGCAAATTGACCAATCTTTGGATCTGGGCTTTACTTTGGGGAGGGAGCTTAACATTGACTCCTAAAATGTATGAGCACACTAAAATGACTGTTCTTGGCTGGGCAGGGTGGCTTGTGCCTGTAAGCTTAAGCCTACGAAGCGGCCAGAGCTAGGGATCACAGTTCAGTCCCGCCTGGGGCCCTTAGCGAGACCTCGTTCCAAAAAAATAGCTGGGTGTGGTGGTACGAGCCTGTCATCCTAGCTACCTGGGAAGCTGAGGCTGGGGATTGCTTGAGTCTGTGGTACCCCGGGCAACGAGAGCCTGCGGTTCCACGGGCAAAAATAGCGAGACCTAGTCTCAAAAAAAAAAAAAAAAAAAAAAAAAAAATGGCTGTTCTTCTAAACCAAATATAATGTCATGGCTAAAACCTGAAAACAGCAAACGTCCATTAATAGTAGAATGGATAAGTTGCAGAATATTCATGTATAGGAATAGCTTAGAGAAATGAGAGTTACTGCTACACAAAACAACATGGATGAATTTTATAATAGAAGGTTGAGCAAAAAGAAATCTCAAATCCTGAAGAAAGTATTGTAGTATAAGCCTTTATTTGTATAACTTCTTAGCCAACTGCTTGTTCAGAGAACCTTTTTTAAATGGAATAGAATAGGAAATACTAGAATACATCATATATTGCAAAAGTAAATCTTTTTCCTAAAGCACTTTTTTATTGCTGTGGTAGAAACTGGGGTACACTACTCATTTGCCTCTACAGGATTAAGACAATCTCCCCATTTCTGGGAATGTTGCCTGCTCTTCACTAAAAACCAAGTCCCTCCCTCATTCTTTTATTAACTCGTGAAGTTCCAAAAAGGCAAAAGTTATTTCAAGTGCTAGAAATCAGACTGGCTAGCTCTGGCCGGAGGTAGTGACTGAGAGGCACAGGAGGCAATTTTCTGAGCTGTGGAGTAATGTTTTGTTTCTTTTATGTCTGTCTGGCTACATGGGTGTGTTCCTTCTATTTAAAATGTATGGGTCTTTACACTTAGGTTGTGTCCACTTTCCTGCTTTTATACTATAATAAAAAATTTAAAAGGTGCCAATCATGACTCAGAAATTGATTTCCCAACCCACAAACAGATTACAGCTGTACAAGACACCCCTGACCTGTGAAACCTCTGGGTCAGGTCTGTACCTCAGTTCAGCTGTTCATGAATAAGCATTCCTAACACAGAATCTTCAACACACTTTAATCTGCTGGCTACCGCCACTGACAAAAATTACAGGGAAGACTATCTTTTCCCTTTGGATCAGGAGTGAATTGATATGTGAACAAAGAGAAGGCAGAAACATCTTGTTTTTTTTGAGAACATGACTCAGGTATTTGATAGGCTTGGACTCTGAGTGGCATCCAGCAGGTTAATTTAATCTTCATGGAAAGGTTTCCATGCACTTACTCTGTATAAGCATTTTACGTGTACAATCTCATCTATCATTATAACAAAACTATGAAGAACTTAATTACAAGGATGACCACCATTTTAGAGATGACTAAATTATGGACTGGAGAGGTTAAGTAACCTGTTGGAGTTCCCACAGTTGGGTTCATTTAGATAGTGTTTACACATGTCTAAGGATAGAGTCTGATATCGCACTATATTTAGTGAGTGACCTGTAAACAACAGCAAACTTTGAAGGATTGGAAATACTAGTCAGCCTAATGTTCCTGATTATTCTAGATCCCCGGACAAGGGGAAAGACTGGTTAGGAATACATAAACTTGGGGTTTGACTATACTTTCTCTTTGATGCATCTTTGATGACACAGTGAAAAACTCAGATGAGAAAAATGAAAAGGAGGAAGCAAAGAGATAAAGAACAAGAAGGGGGACATTGCATTCATTCACGCTTTGGCACAGATGTGGGTGAAACAATGCATGAGCTATGAACAAATCTCAAAATATATAATTTTAATATGGCTTCTAAACATTTGGACAGACTTGTTTTATTTTTTGACATGGAGTGAATATTTTATTTCTATTCCTGTTTTTTGTTTTTTTTGTTTTTTTTTTGAGTCTAGGTGTTGCTATTTTTGCCCACGGAACTGCAGGCTCTCATTGCCCAGGGTACCACAGACTCAAGTAAACCCCAGCCTCAGCTTCTCAGGTAGCTGGGATTACAGGTGTGCACCACCACGCCCAGCTATTTTTTTTGGAACTAGGTCTTACTACGGGCCCCAGGCAGGACTCGAACCACGATCCCTAGCCCCGGCCGCTTCATAGGCTGAAGCTTATAGGCAGGAGCCATTGAACTTGATTTTTGTGCCCGGCCATTGAACTTGATTTTTGTAGAAACTTTACGTGTATCTAAGTATTTTCACTACACCGTGAAATGCTTAAATCTAAGCTCTAGATTTACTTGATTATTAAACCTGCCAGAGTTGCTCCCAAAGTTGATAGGTTTTCTAACAGTGTGACTATCAACACTGCAAACTAGATTTTGAAATCTTGAAATCTTACCACCTGGAAATGTTTTTGTTTTGTTTTTTCTCATTTCTGAATCATGGTTGAAGCCTGCAGTTGTCACTCATATTATCTTACCATAATGCATTGTTTCTAATTTAGTACTTATCAAGACTATAACATCTAGAAGAATGATGACTTGTAGGCTATTCACTGGCCAAAGGGGTAGGGAGGTGGTAGTAAGAAATAAACTGATATTTACTGAGGCATATGTGTCAGGGCTGGCTAGGCTTTGGGTCCATACACTTGAATTGCTTGAACTATAACATTCACACTACAGAAAAGGCATTGATTCCAGTCTTATTGGTAGGACTCTCTGTCTCTAGGACAAACTAATTTGCTAGCTTGCCTGCAGTCCCACCAGTAGCAAGGGACAAAGCTTGGGCGTGAACTGAGAAGCTTCTGGCATTGATTCCAGTTTTATTGGTAAGAACTCTCTGTCTCTAGGATAAACTAATTTGCTAACTTGCCTGCAGTCCCACCAGTAGCAAGGGACAAAGCTTGGGTGTGAGCTAAGAAGCGTCTGGCTCCAAAGCCCACACCGGTGACTAACCTAGACTGGGAAGGAGAATGAAAGTGAAGAACTTGTGACTATCTTCCTTTTCCTAAGAAATCCCTGGAGAATATTATCCTTAGTATCTTGTCAGGCACTAGCATTACAGAAAGACTTCAGTTGCTTGAACCATCACAACTTCAGATTCCATCAGTTCTCTGGGTTTTCTTGTATTTTACTCAAATTGTCATGCAAGAAACTTTTGCAAACCAGCTGTGTGTGGGAGCAATCACCTTCCAAGTCTGATTTGGACTGTGAAGGTTTGGCTGGCTCGATCATGGGAAAAAATGAAACTGACAGATTAAGGGACCAATTCCAAGAATAAATTTGGCACTTGATTTAAAACTGGGAAATAACTTTTCTTCTGATTTGGGTAAGCAAAAATGCCTCAAGGACAGTGAAAGTCTTCAGGGGAGCCCCTTCCCCCATTCCACTCTGTCAGGGTTTAGGTTTGTAAAACAGCTGAACTATTTGCTACTTCCCTCAATCTGTGCTCAGCTGTTTATAGCGATCTGGAAATGTGCACATCATTAAATGAAAATGTAAGCCCAGCAGCAAGGCTACAGAGTGAGAGAAACACTTATTTTTTTTTTCAAAGATAAGAATTAAGTTCAAGCTCCAGCTTACACTATGAGGTAAGTGTTTTGAACCCCGAGAGTTGTAATTTGCAAGAGCAAATGTATTTTAAAAAAAACAAAATCCAAAACTATACTCTTAGAATTAATGGCTTTAAAATTCCCTTTCTCATAACCATTATATATAGTATAAAGGAGATAAAGGAACAACTGTGCTAAGCATTCCCTGTAAATTGGCAAATCTCTGTGGGATCTTGAAAGTGCACATTGGCAACATTTTCAAAATTATAAGCACAAAATTACAAACTTTTGGACTCACATCCAGAAATTTATATTATAGACGTACTTGCCATAACTGGTTGTTCTGCACTGTAGTTAACATAGAAGCAAAAGAGTGGAAACAACCTAAACACCAGTAAATGACTAGCTGAATGAAACGCCAGTTCATGTATACAGTGAAATGCCATGTAGCCATCAGAACAAGTAAGGAGGCCACTGTGGACCCTGCCTTTTGGCTAAATTTTTTGCCACTGTTGAGGGGATGGGTGATTTTGGACTTTGATCTGGAGGAAGTACTTTGAATTTTTTTTAGAAAGTCATTCAGTCTTTTTTTACAGTTTAAGAGTTAATTGATGCAGAATTTTTTTCTAAGTTTCAATACATTGGCTAAACATTTCTTTGAATCATATCTAGAGATAATAGAGTCATATTTTGATGGCAAATTCTTGATGAGTAAGTAATCCTTTCATTGATATGTGCTTCTTAGAGGGAAGTTTTAGCATTTACATCAAAGATATAATAGCATTATAGAACAGAAAGCAAAGAATATATTTCTTGTGCCTTTACTACCTACAGGTCAGTATGTCCTTATAGTTCCCTAAGCAGGAGTTGTGACAGCTGTATGCTCTAAGTAAAAATAAAAAAGAAACTGTGGGAGGATTCCACCTTTTAAAATATTTTTTTTATTGATTGCAGATGGGGGGGAGGGGAGAGAGAGAGAGAGAGATTACATCATTGTCTACCCTGAGGTTCCTCCTATCACTTATAACCCGTGGACCATCTTAATCTTTTGTGCCCCCCCACACTTTCTTTCTGTATTATTGAATCTTTACAAGAAAATATTTTTGCCACACCTGATTCCCTTTCTCTAACATATGAGGAAGTCACCTGATAGAAGTTTGTGCTTTGTGCATTTATTCTGATTATTCTCCATAATTCATGGCGAAACAGCAATGTCTTACAGATCAGTATCTTTTAGTCTACATGTCACAAGTTGCTAATTGTATATGACACTGTGAAATGGATCTTGACCAACTTTTAAAAACGACATACAATAGAAGGCAAAAATCAGAGTGCATAGCTCATAAAATTATTTTATGAAATTTGTCCTTCAATTATCTGTGTGGGTGTGCATTTTGGTATGTAATATGTATTTCCTGCTCTTTCTTTGTTCAGATCAAAATGTTTGAAATCAGTTGTAGGATTCATGCTACTTGGAAAGTAATTCTATACACACAGATGATCCTGAGAATAGCTTTAATCTCGAACCTTAATACTGAAATAGGAAGCTACAACTTTTTTCCATTAAAATGTATACCACCACCTTATAGGTTGCAAACATTGACTCATGTTTTCCAGGAGTTAACTTTCCTTTCTCCACCTGTTGTAGAATATCATTGACAGTTTCCATCTGTTTCAGTGATCTTGTATCTCATGGCAACGGTTAGGTAAACTTCAGTTTTATGCATTTTAAAATTATGCTTGCATGTTTTTCATATTGAAAATTTGATCATTTCTTGATATATGGTAGGCTCCTGAATTTTCACTCTATTACTTTTCCTTTAGTCTTAAGTTATAATTTTTCCATATGGAATCTGTCTAACATATGGAAAAAATAAAAGAAAAACATTGCAGATCAAGTGATTTCACTAGTTTTTTGGGCTTCCCTTGCTTCTACCTTAACTTTGTCCTGCTATTCTCTCTTCCTAAATGTTGTATTACAAAAAAGACATTAACATTTACATTTTTTCTCTTCATCCTCCAGCACTAGCACTCCTACTTAGTTGGGCTTGTTAGGAAGTCTCTAAAATACTTGCAACATTCTTTACCTCCTATTACTCATTCATTCCCTTGTCTCTTTTCCTCCTTTAGAGTGTCAGCTGAACATACCATCTAGTTTCTAACAATATACACTAAAAGTGATGGGATGTTACTTCTTCCCCCCTCCCCTCTCAATGGGATGTTACTTCTAAGATTAGCAAGATACCACAAGATTGACTGCCTTCTCCCTCCTTCTGCCTTCATTCTAGGAGTACCCTATGTGGCGAAAAGTTGATGACTCTTGGCTAATAGTCTACAAAGACCTGAAGTCTGATAACGGTTCTCAGTGCACTTGGAAGCCCATCCTAACCTAGTTGGGCCTTGAAATAATTATACTCCTGATTCACAACACTGAGTTTCACAAGGTCTCCCAAAGGCCTATGAACCAAAAAAAGAAAAATTCTATATTTTGCTGGTAGAAAATTCCACCTCTTGTCCTTCCTGGGCCACCTCAAGAGGCAACAGTCAGTGGTATCACGGTGAAGAAACCTGAGGTGGAAAATAGGAAACTTTTGAAAAAGCTCATAGACCAAGCAATTGTTATGCCTGTGGGATGCAGGAAGGGACATGAGAAAATGACATAGTGCCTTCACATGTATGGGGTACCTTTTATTTTTTATTTTTATTTTTTTATATATATATTTTTTGAGAGTAGGTCTCACTATTTTTGCCCGTGGAACTGCAGGCTCTCGTTGCCCAGGGTACCACAGACTCAAGCAATCCCCAGCCTCAGCTTCCCAGGGAGCTGGGATTACAGGCGCGTGCCACCATCCCCAGCTATTTTTTTGGAACTGGGTCTCGCTATGGGCCCCAGGCGGCACTCGAACCACGATCCCTAGCCCCGGCCACTTCATAGGCTGAAGCTTACAGGCATGCACCACCGTGCCCAGCATTGGGGTACCTTTTAAATAAGACATTCAAACAACAACTTTTGGTCCTTACATCTTCCCAAACACAGATAGTTCTGTCTAAACTAGCTTTGTAAGAGCAGGTATGGAATTAAAGTTATAAACAGTGAGTTAGGAAATAACATTCTCTAGTTCAGTGAAAATATTGGAGATTATATGCCTTCTTTCCTTTCTGAAGAAAATGTATTTGTATTATTTCTGAGCTTGTACCTTACCTACATAAATGGAGGACAAAACTCCTGAGGGTGGGGACCATTCACTCAGAGAAATTCTATACTGATCTTCCTGGCGTAGGACCTCAGTTTGGCCTTGAATAACCTTGTCAATAAATTACTCTTTTACTAAACTTCAAGTTTCATAGTGGTGGAAATTTCAACCCACAAGACCCAGCAGAACTGTGCTCCATTTCCTGATCTTCAACAACAGGGATAATCTTTGTCTTTTTAAATTGCTATAATTTGGAATAATTTGTAACACAGGGACAAGTCACCCATGTTGGAGGCATGGCTCAGCCTTCACTATGGGTACTGAAAGAAGCCAGATATAGTTGCTTAAGCACTAAATTTATGGTAATGTAAGTGACCAAACCAGGTCTTCTGTTTGCTGCCCAGTCAACCTCTGAACTATGAGAATAACTTTTCAGAGTTTCTGCAAGGTGGCTACAAATTGCAAAGAACAGATGTCAGACTTTAGTAGAAACAGGGAATCACTTGTTTGTGCACCATCACTGTAGAAGTGAACTCCTGGTTGAGACAGGACTCCCAGCTATCCACAGCTTTGAGGAAATTGACTCTTCAGAGTCACTGAGCAGGACACAGATTCAGATCCATTCTTTTGGGATGGACTTTGGATTCTCCAGAAGGACAAACAGCAGATAGCTATTCAGAACAGTCAGAAATAGTTCCTAACATTTAAGCAGAATCTGTGAGTTTACTTCATTCCACATAAAGTTTTCTGTTTATTTATATTCTTTTCTAGCATGGGGAACTGGACAAGAACACTAGATGAAGATTATAGGAGCTATCGGATTTACAGAATTCACGTCTAACTTGGATCTGCATTTCTTTTTCCAGGGCCAGAACCCGGAAACGAAAGGGCTCTGCATTCTTAAAATGGGCCACTTTGTGATAACTCTCGGGATCATTGTGATACGTTATTATGTGGGTCACCATGGTGAACAGAACATACAGTAGGCCTACATCACTAGTGATTCTTTTTTTCTTTCTTTTTTTTTTTTTTTTTGTTGAGACTAGGTCTTGCTATTTTTGCATGGGGAACCACTGGGGAATGGAAGGTTCATGTTGCCCAGGGTACCATGGACTCCTGCGATCCCCAGCCTCAGCTTCCCAGGTAGCTGGGATTACAGGCGCGCACCACCATGCCCAGCTATTTTTTTGGAACTAGGTCTGGCTATGTTACCCCAAGCGGGACTCGAACCGCAATCCCTGGTCCCGGCTTCCTAGGCGGCCGCTTGTCGGCATGTGCCACCATGTCCGGCCTGTCATTTATTCTTGGTTGGCGTTCACAAAATGTTTATAAGCTTATCCTTTAAGTCCTCTAAACAGCGTGGCCGGGGTTTGGCCCTGGCTCGCCCAGGCCTGGGAGCCGCACGGTTGAGGCCGTACCCTTTGTGGCCACGCCATGATAGTGTGGTCGTCGTGCCTCGCACGCGCCGGCTCCATCCACCGCTGGAGGGTGAGTGGGATGGAGGGCCAGTGGTGGCTGGCCCAGAGATGCCGGCCCCACTGGCGTGCAGGCGCCACGCGGGTCTCTGACTGCCGGGACTGGACATCGGCCACCACCCCGCCCATCCAGTCATTCACCAGCTTTCGTCCCCCTATGTGGTGGGGGTGGGGCGTGGCCAGGCGAGGTCAGTCGGTCTGTCTTGTCTGGGTTGGCCTGCATGCGGGCACACCCAGGTCCTGCCAAGAGGCAGGGTGCAGTGTGGGGGTGGGGGGTTGCCACGGACCTCTCTCGGTTTGCCTCCACTCCAATGAGCTGGCACCAGCAATAAGTACCTTGAGATGATCTTCAACCACAGAAACAGAAGAGGTGAGGAAGAGCAAGAAAGACCCTTAAAAAGCTGGGCACGGTGGTGCATGCCTGTAAGCTTCAGCTCATGAAGTGGCTGGGGCTAGGGATCACAGTTTGAGTCCTTCTCAGGGCAACAAAGTGAGATCTAGTCCCCCAAAAAATAGCTGGGCGTGGTGGTGTGCACCTGTAATCCCAGCTACCTGGGAAGCTGAGGCTGAGTATTGCTTGAGTCTGTGGTACCCCAGGTAACGAGAGGCTGCGGTTCCAAGGACAATCATGTAATCATGTATTGTAAAAAAGCCAAAAATAAATTAATAATAAATCCTCTCAAGCATCATATCCTTTCATAGTCTTCACAAATAGCTGTGTTATTGATCCAAAGCCCTCACCTATTCCTCACAATGGACAGAGGTAGTAGGATGGAAGCTTATTCTATTACATGTACATCAAACACACACAAACACACACAAAAGAGGACATAACAGGATGTCCTCTTATATCTCTTTCTTCAATCAGTTATCACCTTATGCTTCTTCATTCTTTTTCTTTTTGAGACTAGGTCTCACTACTTTTGCCTGTGGAACTGCAGGTTCCCGTTGCCTGTGGTACCACAGACTCAAGCAATCCACAGCCTCAACTTCCCAGGTAGCTGGGATTACAGGCATGCGCCACCACGCCCAGCTATTTTTTGGGACTAGGTCTCACTGTTGCCCAGAGCAGGACTCAAACTGCGATCCCTGGCCCCAGCCGCTTCATAGGCTGAAGCTTACAGGTACGAGCCACCATGCCTGGCTGCTTCTTCATTCTTATTTATTAACATCCAAGAGCTTAATGCTAATTGTTTTTGTGCAGAAAACAGAGGTTTCAGACATAGGAACACTGTGCACCATTTAAAGCATCTCTGAGGAGGGCCGGGCACGGTGGCTCGTGCTTGTAAGCTTCAGCCTATGAAGCGGCCGGGGCTAGGGATGGCGGTTCGAGCCCTGCCTGGGGCCCGTAGCGAGACCTAGTTCCAAAAAAAATAGCTGGGCGTGGTGGTGCGCGCCTGTAATCCCAGCTGCCTGGGAAGTTGAGGCTGGGGATTGCTTGAGTCTGTGGTACCCCGGGCAACGAGAGCCTGCGGTTCCATGGGCAAAAATAGCGAGACCTAGTCTCAAAAAAAACAAACAAACAAACAAAAAAATAAAGCATCTCTGAGGACAAAGTTACCTGAATCTCAGAATGATAATTCCATTCTTTTGTGTCAAACTCCTGGGATCAGGGTAGGCAAGCCCACCCTTGCCCCAAGTCATACTGCACAGAGATCAGTGTTTACACTGTATGGAAGCACAGATGAAATAAGCAATGTGGGAAGAAGGTTCAAAACGATTTTAAAATCTTACTTTCCATTTTACTACTTATTGATTTAATTTTTTAGAGACTAGGTCTCACTATGTTGCCTGGGGTTATGTTAAACCTGCAGACTCAAGTGATCTCTAGCCTCAGCCTCCCAGGTAGCTGGGATTACAGGCATGGGCCACCATTCCTGGCTTACTTTCTATTTTAGATGGAGTAAGTATAATTTCTGTTGAGCAGTTTCAACTAATTGTTGGAGTAACATTTTTGGGAATGGATCACAAACTTCAAAATGGGAAAGATAAGTTTAGGGAGGGAAGCTAGGCAGCTGTCAGATAGTCAGAATTAATATAAATTTGTATAACAGGTGTGCAGTAAGGTGTCTATGACAAACAATTGCTGGATATTAATACTATGGACCACTGTTCATTTGCAAAAACACTATCAGTTGAGTCTTGATATTGGTGTCCTCTTCCCAGAAAACAAAAGTTCAGAGAAGGGAGCAGATACACCAGACATGCTGATACATCTTAATTTATCACAACCTCATGAAAGACACTGTGGTGTGATTTCAGATTTTATTACAAATAATTTGGAGATAAAGGAAATAAGTAATTATTATAAGTGTAAAAGTAATTAAGATAATAAATAATTATATTTTTCCCTACAGTTAGTTTCTTTTTTTTTCTTTTCTTTTTTTTTTTTGAGACTAGGTCTTGCTATTTTTGCCTGTGGAACCGCAGGCTCTCGTTGCCCAGGGTACCATAAACTCAAGTAATCCCCAGCCTCAGCTTCCCAGGTAGCTGGGATTACAGGCATGCGCCACCACGCCCAGTTATTTTTTTGGAACTAGGTCTCACTATGGGCCCCAGGCGGGACTCGAACCGCGATCCCTAGCCCCGGTCGCTTCATAGGCTGAAGCTTACAGACATGAGCCACCATGCCCGGCCACCTACAGTTAGTTTCTATCAAAGAAAGGGGGTACATTTGTGGGCTGTCATTATGAGGTTCTCAGGACAGTGGCATTCTTTTTAGGAAGTAGGGGTAGGGAGAAGAAAAGGAAAGCTTTCCTGAGAGTCAGTATCTGCATGTTGTTGGACACCTGTCACAGGGCAAACCCGCATACCCCCACTGCTTAAATGAAGTGCCAGGTGATAGAGTTGAAGGTTTGAAATGGTACCTTTTTAAGTGAATTTGTGTTGAAGTATAAAACTTTTTTTGATAAGTTAACATTATGAGCATGTGTTGAACTTGTACTCTGTGCAAAGCACTGTGTTTCCTTCCTTTGGTAACTTAATAAATGTATTGTTGTCTCCTGAGGCGGCTATTGGACTTCCTACCCAATAATTTCCTACCCACAGAATTGCCTGCCAGTCTCTCAATGCACAATAATTACCCTCCACAGAATTGCCTGCCAGTCTCTCAATGCACAACCAGTTCTTGACTGGCTAAATAAAAATGCCATCCATGTGATCAACACATATTTTAGAACACAGTATGTGTCAGGCATTGCATTAGGTGCTGAGTGCGTAAAGCCACAGCTTCCATCCTCATACTCACAGTCTACTGGTAATAACCACTAGTCCATCAGCAAATATTTGTTGAGCAGCTACTGTGCACTACTCAATGTCAAGGTGCTAGAGTCAAAGTGTAATAAATAAAACTAACAGCTACTGTTCTCTAAGCACTTGAGATCTAGTGGGGGAGAATAAATTGGCAGGAAAATCAGGAAGATGATACACGATTTTCAGGTTTAAAAGAAAGTGAGGGGGAAGGCCGGGTATGGTGGCTCGTGCCCGTAAGCTTCAGCCTATGAAGTGGCCGGGTTAGGGATAGCGGTTTGAGTCCCACCTGTACACAGAATGGTGCCTCCATCTGAGGCGACAGACATACTTCTGAAACAACTAGCATGGGAAAATGCTAATCCTTTGTGCCAGGATTTAATTCGGCCTATACGTAGGACTGGTACTGTTCAGGACTATGTTAGGGTATGCTTAGACGCTTCCCCTGTAGTAGTCCAGAGAATGGCATATGCAGCAGCAGATTCCTCGCTCACTAAATTCGTGTCTGTGACCATCATTCGCCTGCCTGAGTTTTTCCTGTCTGCCTGAAGCCCACACTCAGCGGTCTTTCTTGCACGGCTGGTCCGTAGCACACCTGGGGCCAGTAGAAGACTTAGTTCCAAAAAGAAATAGCTGGGCGTGGTGGCATGTGCCTGTAATCCCAGCTACCTGGGAAGCTGAGGCTGGGGATTGCTTGAGTCTGTGGTAACCCGGGCAACGTGAGCCTGCGGTTCCACAGGCAAAAATAGTGAGACCTAGTCTCAAAAAAAAAAAAAAAAAGAAAGTGAGATCACAAATGAATATAACCTGGCCACACAACGCAAACTTAAGACTGAAAATCTAACAGCAAGGTGCACCTGGACCCAACAACGCAGTCCCTCACCCAGAGAAAAGACTAACATAGGAAAGAGACTAATGGACTCAGCACAGCTAATAAACAACAAAGAGTGGGGTATGAGAGAATGGAGGGAGCACCGGAGGGAGGAGGGAAGGGGAAAAAATTCATAACAGAGAGGTTGTAACCCAAAGAACAAAATGTAATTGTTTATATTAAAAAAAAAAAAAGGAAAAAAAAATAAAGTGAGGGGGAAAAATAAAAGAAGGTGAGGAAAAGAATGGTAAACAATGACTGGCAGTAACTGGGACAGGTTTACTATAATTTATAGATGACTTCTGTGATATTAGGATATTAAGAATATACTTACAGTTTTTATCATCATTTCTGACATCTGAAACCCTTGGGAATCCCTAAGTGATGATCTTGTGATAAAGGTGTCTTTTGATAGATTAATGAGGTGACTTTGGAAAGACAACCTAAGGATGAGACTGGTTACCAAGGGAACCAATGCTGTGATAAGGGTCAGAAATTTCAGTCCCACCCAACACCCTTTCCACCAACAAGGAGAAGAGATGTTGGAGATAAATCAATTTTGCCAAAGGCCAATGATTTAACCAAGCATGTTAAATAATAAAGCTCTGTAAAAACAAACAAACAAAACAACTAAATAACAAACCTAAAGGACTGTGTTCAGAGAGCTTCTGGTTTAGTGATTATGTCAAGTTTTGGGGAGAGTGGCTCGGCTGAAGAGGCTCTCCATTCTATCTCCACACTTCTCTTTTTTTTTTTTGAGACTAGGTCTTGCTATTTTTGCCTGTGGAACTGCAGGCTCACGTTGCCTGGGGTACCACAGACTCAAGCAATCCCCAGTCTCAGCTTCCCAGGTAGCTAGGATTACAGGCATGCGCCACCACGCCCAGCTATTTTTTGGAGCTAGGTCTTGCTATGTTGCCCCAAGTGGGACTCGAACCTGATCCCTGGTCCCCGCTGCAGCTTCCTAGGCTGCCGCTTACAGGCATGTGCCACCATGCACACTTTTCATTATAAACTTGTGATCTCTAAGTAAAACATTTCTCTTGAGCTTGTTATTAGGGAAAGAGGTCAGGTCAATAAGGGTTTCTTCCTCTTGGATACAAACAGTTACCCAGAGAACAAACTTACCTGTGGGAAAGGTAAACACAGGGAGTTTATTTACAACTAGAAAAAGACAAACAGAAAGAATCTGAGTCCACACTCTCACAAGTGTCCTAAACATAAAGTAAAATCTGGTAGGAAACAAGCAAAGCAGAGAACTTAAACTAAACTTTCACATGGGAGCAGTTGACCACTTAAATCCAATCACTCATCAGGTTTGTCCCAGCCAGCACAAGCAACAGCAAGACCACACTAACCTTAAGAAGAGGCAAAATCGTATTTACTCATTGAAAACACATAATAGACAAGAGTAACTGTAGGGTAAAAGGGACCCTTTTGGTAATCTTACCACACAGGCCTAGATTCTAGATAAAAAGGCTACACATGGGTCCTTTAACAACATGTGTCCATAAAATGGCAGCGGTCCCAATTTCTAGCCAAATGAAGAAACCAAGATGGCATTGTCAATCCTCCTCCAAAGGCACAGCTATTTACTTCAAGCCAAGTAAAGAAACGAAGATGGTGTCATCACTCCTTCAAAAGATATAGCCCCAGCCTTCTTTCAGTGCAAACCACCAAGACTTACTAGTAACAACAGCAGAGACATCAATCCTCCTTCAAAAGCAGGAGATTCAAATCCAATGAAGAAACCAAGATGGTGTCATCAATCGCCCTCCAAAAGACATAGTTCCAACATTCTTTCAGCTTCAACTCTAAAGTGACCTGAAATCAGCAAGACTCAATTGATACAACAGCAGCAACCACTTCAGACATCTCACAATGAAAACAGCAACACTGCAAGTTCTCTTCAGGTCTCCAGACAATTCCCAAGTTTCCCAGTTTCAAAGTTAAAACAGGTTTTCAAGTACAATGTTTCCAAGTCAGCCTACACAAGTCATGAGTTTCTTCAACATGCTTTCCCAGGCTCCTCATAGTGAAAGTGGGTAAAAAGAGACTTTCTGTCTTTACTTAACTGGATACACTTAACTTCTTTCTCCAAAGCAGGCTACACACTCTTTATTAGCATTTTTACTGATTACCTTTACCATTGATATGCAAAAGCCAGCCAAGTGCTCTTTGCTTTCAGCTCCAAAAACTGCAGAAAAGAAAAACTTTAAAACACAGTTTAAACTTTCCACTCGTGGGTTCTTACCACCATCCCCAGCCTTCTCAACCAAAATACCAAACCAATGTAAGACTATCAGTGCAGTGCAGACTAATTTATTTTTAACAAAGTGATTTCTAATTATCCTAATAATTACAAAAGAAACATGCAAGACTTAGAACACTTTAACATTGTCCAAAACCTTTTTCAGTATTGTCTAAAGTCTTTTCCCAGATTGCCCCAAAATCCTCAGTCTCTCAGTCCTGATCATTTTACCAATGTCTAGACAGAGTCCATCTCCAGACGCTTGAAGACATGTTTCTTTGACTGCTCCTCCTTGTCTTTCATGCTGTCTTCTCCTTGTCACCTTCAGGTAGCAGGAACTTTACGGTGCTAAACTAGCAAAGTTTACTTTCTTCTCAGGCCTAACTTTTGCATGGCCTCTTTTAGACACAAATCAAACTTAGCAAAGCAAACTCCAACACGGAGTTTAAATCTCCAAACTCTTTAACTGCTTTTAGCACACATGCTGCCAGCCTGAGCCAGCCGAGGGTTGCAGGCCCTCGGTGTCCACATGGCCAAGCTCACATGGCTCACATCTTTACAAGATGGCCGATTCCCATCTCCTCTTCATATTGGAATCCCAATCGAATTGAATCCTGAATCGAATCGAATCCTTCTCTTTGTTTGCACACCCTTTATATACCCTGATTTCCCGCCATATTAGAATCCCAATCAAATCAAATCCTAAATCAAATCAAATCCTTCTCTTTGTTTGCACACACTTTATATACCCTGATTTCCCACCTTTCAAAAAATCTGTTTCACCTTGACAATTTTACCTCTTTCTTTCCCCTGCATCCCCCTAAAGGGAAATTCCAGCTAAGGTCATTCCCCCATTTTAACATTACCTGTCCTTAAAATCTGCAATCTTAAACAAGAGACAATGGGGGGGGGGGAGGCACACCCTAGCAATAGGTCTGGGCTGGGGATAGAAACCCACAGCATGGTTCCCTTGTCTGCCCTGCTACTTCACATGACAGTCGCAGCTCTGAGGCCCCCAGCTTCCTTGCTGCTCCTCTGCTCTCTCCCTTCTCCTGCTTTCTCTCCTGCTCTGTCCATCTTTTCTCCAGTCATGCTCCTTCTTAAATCCCCTCTCTGTTCCTCTCATGAGAAGTGTTGGCTTCCCTTCTCCAAGTCTCCACCCACTAGGGCAAAAATGGCTGCCACCCTAATGCAGCATTATCAAGCTGGGGTCATGGACCCCAGTTTCACCACAGCACCCCTAACAAAAGGAATCCTGCCTTCAGGGAGATTTGCTTAAGCCTCGCCTCAGTCCTGGTGTAGTTCAGCCAAAACTGCCAGGAGGCATCCTTGTCACATTCACCACAACAAGCACGAAATAGAGTCCACAACAAAAGGTGATGTCCAGCTTGCAGGGTCAGAAGGTAGCCCAGCACATCCAGTCCAGGTCTCTCTGACGCTGCTTCTCTCTGGGTCATCACAATAGCTCAGCACTCTTTCATGAACATTTCTACTCTGCCTTCATCCACCTTAGGGCATTCATTCATTCATTCATTTTTGAGACTAGGTCTTGCTATTTTTGCCCGTGGAACCGCAGGCTCTCGTTGCCCCGGGGTACCACAGACTCAAGCAACCCCCAGCCTCAGCTTCCCGGGTAGCTGGGATTACAGGTGCGCACCACCATGCCCAGCTATTTTTTTGGAACTAGGTCTTGCTATGGACCCCAGGGTGAACTCGAACTGCGATCCCTAACCCCGACCGCTTCATAGGCTGAAGCTTATAGGCATGAGCCACCATGTCCGGCTACCTTAGGGTCTTTAAACACTGAACACTGGGAGCCCAAAAGATTCAACTCCCAGGTCCTTTGTTTTCTGTAGCCAAAAATGCCAGATCCCATGGTCCTGCACACCTTTCCCTTTTATCCCCTCTGCAAGCCCCCCTCCCCTCTGAGAGCAGAGACCTGTGAAGTTTCTAACTTCATCCTAAACTCATCCTTACTGTTCTGACCCCCTTCAATCCTTATGAAAGAAAACTGAATCCTGATGAAGGGACCATCAGCTACGTCCTGGCATGGTCAAGCTAGGGTTTCCCCACCTGGACTTGGATATGATAAAATAAGGAAGTTAAATCAGTATACCACTGGCCAAGTCCTACTTGAGATTTACAATACCAAAACTACCATTTCTGGACACAGGTTGAAGCTCCTCATCCACACAATGTCACACTAGTAGTCAAACAGTGAATAGGTACATGAGTCTCTTGTTTCTTGGGAGTGAGGGTGGGTTCTCTTTGGAGCCACTTCTTTTGTTTTCTGCTAGAATCCCTAATACTGTTTGCCAATATTTATTATCTACATAGTCTATTCCCAGATCCATGCTACAAAAACCATGAGGGATTTGGTGTTAGCTTTGCAACGCCCCTTAATTATATTTTTTCCCAGAAGAAATAAACTGGTTGGCCGCAGCCTCCCAACCATTATGTGATTGGACTCACTCTGGTACTTAAAGCAGGTTGACAGGAGAGACCCTATTTATAGCCACAGTAAATGTGTTGTAGGGCATCCCCTACCCAGAGATGATTAGCCTCAGGTCTAATTAACAATGAGCCTATTAACCAGCTGGGATTGTATCCCCCTTTTGCAACAGAGAGCAACGGACTGACCTTCAGGGGAAAGGGGGTTTTTATAGGAAAGCAGGCTTACAGGAGAATTGCAAGTTAAAAGCAACAATGTAGCAAAAATGTGAGTCTTGGGCCAGGTGCCGTGGCTCATGCCTGTAAGCTTCAGCCTATGAAGCGGCTGGGGCTAGGGATCGCGGTTCGAGTCTCGCCTGGGGCCCGTAGGGAGACCTAGTCCCAAAAAAATAGCTGGGCGTGGTGGCGCGTGCCTGTAATACCAGCTACCTGGGAAGCTGAGGCTGGGAATTGCTTGAGTCTGTGGTACCCTGGGCAACGAGAGCCTGCGGTTCCTTGGGCAAAAATAGCGAGACCTAGGCTCAAAAACAAAAAACGAAAACAAAAGTGAGTCTTGCAGTTTTTTCTGCAGCTTTCTGCACCTATCTTCTGAGTCTAGGAAGCACCTGAACAAGGGCCTAGGGAGCTCTACTTCAAGGCAAGAATTTAACCCTACACTTCACTATGATCTAGCGTTAAGTGCTGGGGAAAGGTCAGGCTATGTCTGACCTCAGTCCTTGTTCCCCTGTGAGTATTCCTCTGCTTCTGTATATCCTTTCCCATAGACCTCAGGACAAGTTCCTGGGCTGGGGCCCCTGCACACCTGACTTAACGTACCTGATATAGTCTCTTCCATCAAGTACAGACACTTCCTGAGAGCTCATCCCCAGTCATTGTGACATATTCTCAAATCATGTTTTATAATCAGTTTACCCAAGAATTGTTTTAAGACTAGGTCTCACTATTTTTGCCTGTAGAACCACAGGCTCATGTTGCCCCGTGTACCACAGACTCAAGCAATCCCCAGCCTCAGTTTGCCAGGTAGCTGGGATTACAGGCATGCGCCACCATGCCCAGCTATATTTTTTTGGAACTAGAGCTCACTATGTGCCCCTGGTGGGACTCGAAGCACGATCCCTGGCCCCGGCTGCAGCTTTGTAGGCTGCCGCTTACAGGCATGTGCACCATACCTGGCCCTTACCCAGGAATTTTGTAGACATCATCAGATGCATCCTGCTTGTTGGTTATGGCTCTTTAAAGTGATTTCACACTTAGGATACAAATTGCAGAATCTATGGACACTTTTTTGACAATACTAGTCTATTTAACTAGCTTTAAATTCAGTGTATCTCATCTGTTTTTTGAGCTCTTCCATTCCTATTAACCTGCCAAGGTTGCTTATTGCATCATTATACTCACAAGTGGGAAACAATGCATGAGGCCCTTATCTAATGTGAAGGAGTATGGTTGATAGGGTGTGCCCCCCCCCCAGTGTCTCCTGTTTAAGATTGCAGATTCAAGGACAGGTAATGTTAAAATGGGGGAATGACCTTAGCTGGAATTTCCCTTCAAGGGATGCAGGGGGAAGAAAGAAGTGAAATAGTCAAGGTGAAACAGATTTCCTGGAAGGCAGGAAATCAGGGTATATAAAGGGTGTGCAAACAAAGAGAAGGGGGCTATTCCATTGGATTAGGATTCCAATATGGAGAGGGGATAGAGAGAGAGGAGAGATGGGAATCAGCCATCTTGTAAAGATGTGAGCCATGTGAGCTTGGCCATGTGGCCACCGAGGGCCTGCAACCCTCGGCTGACCCAGACTGGCAGCATGTGTGCTGAATGCAGTTAAGAAAGTTTGCAGATTTGAACTCCGTGTTGGAGTTTGTTTTGCTGAGTTTGACTTGTGTCTGCAAGAGGCTGTGCAAAAGTTAGGCCTGAGAAGAAAGTGAACTTTGCTGGCTCGACACCATGGAGTTCCTGCTACCTGAAGGTGACAAGAAGACAGCGTGGAAGACAAGGAGGAGAAGTCAAAGGAACATGTCTTCAAGCGTCTGGAGATGGACTCTGTCTGGATATTGGTGAGATGATCAGGACTGAGAGACTGAGGATATTTGGGGCAATCTGGGAAAAGACTTTGGACAATACTGAGAAAAGTTTTGGACAATGTTAAAGTATTCTGAGTCTTACATGTTTCTTTTGTAATTATTAGGATAATTAGAAATCACTTTGTTAGAAATAAATTAGTCTGCACTGCACTGATAGTCTTACATTGGGTTGGTATTTTGGTTGAGAAGGCTGGGGATGGTGATAAGAACCCACGAGTGGAAAGTTTAAACTGTGTTTTAAAGTTTTTCTTTTCTGCAGTTTTTTTGGAGCTGAAAGCAGAGAAGCTGGTAGCTGATGTTTGCATATCAATGGTAAAGGTGATCAGTGAAAATGCTAATGAATGTGTAGGCTGCTTTGCAGAGAGAAGCAGGCAGATAGCTGTATCCAGTTAAGTCAGAAAGTCTTTTTACCCTCTTTCATGGTGAGGTGATATGACTTGAGTAAACTCAGCTCCATCATCACACTGAGCCTTATCATGGAAATGATACAAGCAATAACTAAGAGTCAACTTCTAGTATCTTCTCTCTTGGGGGTCTTCTAAATTTCCTATTCCTTATGCCAGCCTACATTAATGATGGAATCACCACTCATTTACTATTATCACCATTGATAAAATCAGTGGTCAAAGCTGTATTTTTCACCTGCATCACTGTGCCTCTGAGGAAGAAACTAACTTCTTAGTTTACAGGGAACACTGCTTTTGTTCACAAATTCCATTTGCATACAGCATTCTTCCAGCCTGGTTCTCCTGTGCCCACTCCCTCACTCTATTTAAATAAACCCATGCCTTTGTTTTTGCTAAATGGGTTGGCCATAACAGAAAGCCATTTGGATGACTGAGTGAATACTGCTCTAATAAAATATTCTTTCAAGATATGAGCAGCTTCATAAGTTTCTGTCCAGGAGTGTAAATCAGCACCCAAGAAAAAAAATGAAAAGACCAGCAGGCCAAACATGGACCAACAGCTTGCAGTGAGAGGAATTGCAGTGACCAGAGGGGCTCAGAGGGGAGGGGGGGAATCGTGTGGGGAGTAACAATGCAAACATGACCAATATTGTACAATAATTACAAAATAAATTTTTTAAAAATACATACTGAATTGTGTGGGAAAAGTGGGAGAACTGCATTACTAAATGAACTATTTTCAAATGACCAAAACATAATATTGCATTGCATGAAATAAAAGAAAATTAAATGGCATAGCAAAAAAAAAAAAAAAATCTTTAAGTAAACAGGATCATCAAGAAATTGATAATGGGTGCAAAGTGGCAAAACCCTGAAAAGCCAAAAGAAAAATGTCAGTCCTACCACTAGGATATTTCCTCCTGTGCTGCACTTGCAAAACCAGACCAGGTTTAGGCAAACAAAACAGGATGTATTTACAAAAGGGAGAAAGAGAAAGGAAACAGGAGTTCTGCATGCCACAAGTGCTCCCCTTGTCTTACCCCAGTCTAGTCAGTCCCCAAGTCCTCCACAAAGTCCCATAAATTTCAAGAGCCTGGGTCCAATAATCTCTCCTTTCTCCTCCAAGCCTCAAGTGGGAGTTTCAAAACAAAAGCACATGTTCCAAAGATTGCCTGGTTTCTCCAGCTCTCAGAGGCACAGCTGCTGGGTAGTCCTTAACCTCCAAGTGATAGGGTGTGCCCCCCCCCATTGTCTCCTGTTTAAGATTGCAGATTTCAAGGACAGGTGATGTTAAAATGGGGGAATGACCTTAGCTGGAATTTTTCTTCAGGGGGATGCAGGGGGAAGAAAGAAGTGAAATAGTCTAGGTGAAACAGATTTCCTGGAAGGCGGGAAATCAGGGTATATAAAGGGTGTGCAAACAAAGAGAAGGATTGGATGCAGATTAGAATATGGAGACTGGATAGAGAGAGAGGTTCAGTGGAGGAG
>PVHY01016964.1:0-10051 GCA_004024945.1 Uropsilus gracilis
AAAAAAAAAAAAAAAAAAAAAAAAAAAAAAAAAAAAAAAAAAAAAAAAAAAAAAAAAAAGAGAGAGAGAGAGAAAAGAAGAAAAAGAAAAAGAAACAAACGAAGAAAACCTTACAAAGGGGGGCAACTTGCCTTTTAAAACCAGTCACATACCAGGTTCTTTCCAGGCCATGCATGCAGTAGCAAGACCACATAAACCTTAAACCTTAAATGGAGGTAAAAATGGATTTACTTATTAAAAGGATAAAACAAACAAAAGTCACTGAGGGGTACAAGGAACTCCATTGGTACTCTTACCTACCAGTCCAGTCTCTAGTCCAAAGGGCACATGGCAGCAGCAGCCATGTGCATCCACAAAATAGCAACTGTCCCACCTTCAAACCAGATAAAAAAAGCCAAGATGGCACTGTCCCTCCTTCCTTCACTTCAAATCAGAAGCCAATATGGCATCATCACTCCTTCAAAAACAGGATATTCAAATCCATGAAGAAAACCATGAAGAAAATCAATTCTCTCCAAAAGGCACAGCTCCAGCATTCTTTCAATTCCAAAGTGGCCTGAAAACCAGCAAGGCTCACTTGATACAACAGCAGCTACCACTCCAGACATTTCAAGATCAAAAAACAGCAACGTAGTAAACCTCTTTGGGTCTCCAGACAATTTCCAAGCTTTGCAGTTTCAAAGTTAAATCAAGTTCTCAAGTACCAAATTTCCAAGTCCACTTACAGAAGTCATAAGCTTCTCCAACATGCTTTCCAGGCTCCAAGCAGCTCAGGCCTTCTTCCACACCCGGGAGTTGGCAGCTTCTCCTCCCTTCCTGTCCCTGCTGCTCTCTCCTCTCCATGGTCAGTCTCCTCCCTAATCTCTAAATCCTATCATGAGAAGACTTGGCTTCCCTTCCTCAAGTCTCCTCCCACTAGGACACAATGGCTGCCATTCTAATGCAGATGCTGGGGCCACAGCCCCCCAACTTCACCACAGTCCCCGTATCAGAAGTTTAAATGTTTGAAGGTCAAAAGTGGCTCTGAGAAAAGGCTTGCCCAGAGGAGATTGTATCACTGTGAAGTGGGGAGAGACAAGAAAACCAAGTTATCCAATTCTAAGCTTCATCTTTTGCTTTATTATGAATATATGGAAATCATGAAGTTATGTTCATGATTTCCTTACTAACAAACAGAAAACAAAAGTGGCCTGGTCTCAGATATTGAAGGGAAGGTATGGAAGACAAATCCCATAGGAAGTAGTATTTGAGGCAAGCTCTGCAGAAAGAGGTGACAGAGGAAACACATTCACGAGAGGGACTGGAACATGCAGAATATTGGTGATAGGGAAGAACAGCTCAGAAAGAGGCTGAAGAAGTTGGGTGAACTAAAGGGGCTTTGTCGGACCTCCAGCAATTTTGATTTCTGATCCCAAAACAATGAAAAACTCTGAAGACTTTTAAATAGTTTTATTCTCAACACTTCTGATAAAAAAAATGAATATTTTTCCTTTCTGACACCAATTCACAGTGTCTTCCAACACCACTATTCCTACTCTCTGATGCCATGAGGGTACGCAAAGATCAGTTCAGCTCCAATACTGTCAACCTAAAGTTAGCGTCAAATCTTACAGATTATGAAATCAGGTAAGAAAACAAGCAATGCAGGGTACTTAACTAAACTTACAAACAGGAGCAGCTGATCCTTTAAATCTAGCCACTCATTAGATTTATCCCAGTATATGCAAGCAGTTTCAAGACCACACTATCTTAAAAAGAGGCAAAATCAGATTTATTTACTTCTAAAAAGAAGTAACAGACAAAAATCACTGAAAGCACAAGGAACCCCTTCAGTAATCTTACCATATAGTCCAGTCTCTAGTCTAAAAGCTACACCAAGGCCGGGTATGGTGGTGCATGCCTGTAAGCGGCAGCCTCGGAAGCTGTGGCCGGGTCCAGGAATCACGGTTCAAGTCCCACCTGGGGCCCGTAGCGAGACCTAGTTCCAAAAAAATAGCTGGGCATGGTGGCACATGCCTGTAATCCCAGCTACCTGGGAAGCTGAGACTGGGGATTACTTGAGTCTGTGTTACCCCAGGCAATGTGAGCCTGTGGTTCCACAGACAAAAAATAGTGAGACTTAATATCAAAAAATAAATAAATAAAAAATAAAAATAAAAGCTATACCTGCTGGGCATTGTGGCTCGTGCCTGTAAGCACCAGCCTATGGAGCACGGCTGGGACTGGGGATCCTGGTTCAAGACCCTCCAAGGGCAACAAAGCGAGACCCAGTCCTGAAAAAAAATAGCTGGGCATGGTGGCATGCACCTGTAATCCCAGCTACCTGTGAAACTGAGGCTGGGGATTGCTTGAGTCTGTGGTACCCCAGGCAATGTGAGCCTGTGGTTCTACCAGCAAAAACAGCAAGACCTAGTCTCTGGAAAAAATAAAATGAATAAATAAAAGCTACACCTGCCGGGAGTGGTGGTGCATGCCTGTAATCCAAGTGCTGGGAGGCAGGAGGCCAACGATTGCTGGAGTTATGGGTTCAAGACTATCCCAGGTAACATAGCGAGACCTGGTCTCGAAAAAGCAGCCAGGCATGGTGGCTGGTACCTGTAATACCAGCTACCTGGGAAGCTGAGACTGGGGATCGCTTGAGTCCACAGGATTAGGACTACTCCTAATCTTAGCAACATAGCAAGACCTAGTCTCAATCTCAAAAAAAAGAATAAATAAAAGCTACGCATGAGTTCTTTAGTCACATATGTCAACAAAATGGCGACCATCTCATCTTCAAGCCAAAAGAAGAAACCAAAATGGTTTCTTCAATCTTCTCGTAATAGCAGCAGCAACCACTTCAGACATCTCACGATGAAAACATCAACACTGCAAGTTCTTTTCAGGTCTCCAGACAATTCTCAAGCTTCACCGTTTCAAAGTTAAAACAAAATTTCAAGTACTACATTTCCAAGTCAGCTTATACAGGTCACAAGTTTTTCCAGCATGCTTACCCAGTCTCCTCACTACTGGCCTGGGTTAGGGATGGACACCCATAGTGTGGCTTTCTCTTTGTTGCTCTCTAGCCATGTTCCTTCCTAAATCTCCTCTCTCTGTTAAATCTCTCTCTGTTCCTCTCACAAGAAACCTTGGTTTCCTTTCTCCAAGTCTCCACCTACCAGTGCAAGGTGGTTGCCATCTTTATGCAGCATTACCAAACCACGATCCCTCAATTTCACAACAGCATTCCTATCATTTTTTTTTTTTTTTGAGACTAGATTTTGCTATTTTTGCCTGTAAAACTGCAGGCTCATGTTGTCTGGGGTACTACAGACTCAAGCAATCCTCAGCCTCAGCTTCCCAGGTAGCTGGGATTACAGGCGCACACCACCATGCCCAGCTATTTTTTGGGGGACTAGGTCTCGTAACGTGCCCCCGGAGGCACTCGAACCACGATCCCTGGCCCCTACCGCGGTTTCCTAGGCTGCCACCTACAGGCATGCGCCACCATGCCTGGCTCAACATCCCTATCAATTAGAGACTGCTCCCATTTCATACTTCAAAGGTACAGCCACACCACCCTAACTTTTGTGCAGTTTTCAAGAATACTTTTCTCAAGTTTGATCATTTGCTAGATTGATTCACAGAATTCAGAGTAATTTTTTTTTTTTTTTTTTTTTGAGAGTTGGTCTCGCTACTTTGCTCACGTTGTGCCGGCTACCACAGACTTAAGCGATCGCCAGCCTCAACTTCCTAGGTATCTGGAATTACAGGTGCCCGCCACCATGCCCAGCTATTTTTTTGAGACTAGGCCTTGCTATGTTGCCCAGGGCATGTCTCGAACCCACGGACTCAAGCGATTCCTGGTTTTGGTCATGATCTAGACTGCACTTAAAGGCACGTGCCATTGTGCTTGGCCAGAGTAATTTGTTAATTTTTATTTATTTGTTTGTTTGTTTATTATTTTTTTGAGACTAGGTCTCGCTATTTTGGCCTGTGGAACCGCAGGCTCACGTTGCCTGGGGTACCACAGACTCAAGCAATCTCCAGTCTCTGCTTCCCTGGTAGCTGGGATTACAGGTGTGCGCCACCATGCCCAGTTATATTTTTTTTGAACTAGGTCTCACTATGTGCTCCCAGAGGTTCTCGAACCGCAATCACTGGCCCCGGCTGCGGCTTCCTAGGCTGCTGCTTACAGGTATGCACCACCATGCTCAGCCAGAGTAATTTTTAAAAATTTTTAAAAATTTTCTTACAATATCAGTCATCAATTATTGGATTGCTTTCCCCTCCCCCTGACACCTCCTCTGTACACTCTGACTCCTCTTTGATGGTTGTTGATATATGTTAAGTTCATTGGTCTCTTTCTCTCTCTCTCTCTTTTTTTCTTTCTTTAAAGACTAGGTCTCGCTATTTTTGCCCGTGGAACCGCAGGCTCACATTGCCCGGGGTACCACAGACTCAAGTGATCCCCAGCCTCAGCTTCCCAGGTAGTGGGGATTACAGGCACGTGCCACCATGCTCAGCTATTTTTTGGGACTAGGTCTCACTGTGTTACCCCAAGCGGGACTTGAACCGCGATCCCTAGCCCCAGCCGTTCATAGGCTGAAGCTTACAGGCTCATAGGCTGAAGTTTACAGGCACGAACCACGGGGTGCCTGGCTCCCCCCTCCCCCACCTGCCCCGTGGCAGTTGTCCTTTTGCTGAGTGAGAGACTGTATTCCTAGGATATGGTGAATGTGCTAGTAGGTTTTCGTTCTTACCTTTGCATTGGGCAGTCTGTCCATGTTCTTTTGAATCACTCAGTCTATTCTCTGTGTTGTTTTCTATTTCTTTGATTATAGCTCTGTCTTCTGCCTTGGGGGGGTGGGGGCTCATTCCACCATTGTCAGTAAGGAAGTTACTCATTGTGGAGAGGCATCTGGTAAAGTCCTTTGTAGGTCATTTTCTCTCCTTTAGTTTGCCACTTTGCTGTGAAGCTGATGGCTGGGCTCTGTGTCCTTCCTTCCCTAGGGATTGGGAGGTTCGCTTTGCACTCTTAGCTGAGTTATCAGTCTGGAATTACGCCCCATCTGCTCCTGGTGAGGCCATTATTGATTCTGTGATAAGTTATCACTACAGTTTTTTTTCTGTCCATTATACCTTGGATTGTTAAACATCCATTATACCTGGATGTTTCTTCTCTTGCATCCTGTGAACAGGCTGTTTATCCTGTCTCTCACCCATTCTATGTCAGTATTTGTATTCTTTGTTTTATCTTTTTCTGCCAGGGGTCTAAATGGAGTGGAATGAGAGTAAAACAGTTTCTAGTCATCAACCACATCCCCCTAACACTCCCTCCCCTGCTCTACCAGAACCCTGCTAGGGCCCAAACATGTGGGCACTGGCTGCCTTGGCTTCACCAAGATGTGTCCCTAGTGGTCCTGCAGCCCTCAGACCAAAGGCAGGAGCCACGGGCGTCCGTGATATGTTGCAACCAGTTGCCATGGCTGGCCACCGAGTGCGGGAGCCCAGAGACCCCCGTGCCCAGTAAGGGTGATTAACTTACTATTACTGGTTTATTATAAAAGACAATTCAGAAGGGCCCAATAGAAGAGATGCAAGGTATAGGGGGAAGGAAACATGTTCACCAACTCAGAAGCATTCCCCACCCCACAGAGTAGGGGTTAAAAGGTTTCAGGATATAGGCAGACTTAACTAAATCACTGACCCTTGATGGTTGAGCTCCAGTTCCTCACCCTACCCCAGAGGTCAGATTTAGGGAATGGAAAATTCCAACAGATATCTTTCTGGTCATCAGCTTCTATCTTGAAGTTCTCTAGGAGCCCTCAGGCGCTACTCTTCTCAAACCATTTTTGACATTCTAGAAATTGCAAGGTTTTTGGGTGCTATGTGCAGGAACAAAAGATTAAATATTTTATGAGACCACAGGTTTTTATATGGAAAGTTGTGCTAAGTTTTCTGGTTTTGAAACTATCACTTTCAGAGTGGAAAATAGGTATGGAGGAGATAAAACCAAGCTGAGTGTTGGTAACTTGATCTAGGAGCTGGAGGAAGAGAGAAGACCTTCACTTGAGGGATGTGAAGAAGTGGCTTGGATATGGGAGATAAGGCAGGAAGAGGCCTGTCTGAGTAATGCTTGGGTGGGGGGGGGAGTCTCTGTGCAGCTGGAAGGGTCACCATATTAATGATGAGGTATAAATTGGAGGAGGTTTATTTAGAGTGAAAGTAGTTGGATTTAGCTTTTAGCACATTTTATTAAAATTGGAAAAATTCATTTGTGACAGTGAAGTGCTTCTGGGTATCTCTGGGTGGAAAAATATTTGAGAGCTTGTTTGGAGGTTCTAGCAGGGGAGTGCAGCTACTCGTATACCCTCTACCGAAGAGCAGTCCGTCTCTATTCAGGGAAGGCCGTCCTCTTCGACCAAGTGCACAGCTTCGGGAGGGACGCACATGGAGTGGTGAGGGAGGAAGGGGACACTCGCCTACCCAGCCAGATCAGCCAAATCAACCCTGGCTATCAATGGGGTGACAGATGTCGCAGCCAGATCGCCCTCACATCCTGGGTGGAAAAAATATTTGAGATCACCTAGGGACAGAAGACAAAGTAAGAAAATTGGAGCCAAAGTCATGGGAGCTTAGAGTAGAGACGTTTAGGATAGAAGGCCTCACGAGGACAGAGACCAGAGTTGGAGGTAGGAATTATTAACAAATCTTAGACTCAAACTGGCTATGAATATTTCCAGGAATCTGAGGTGTATCAGATTCAGCTAGAGGTGGTGACAGGATTATCAAGACAAACCTGCTTCATCACAAGGCAATAATATCCACAATAATTCCATCCAAGAATACTAGAAAAGAACACCCCTTTCCCTGAGAAATTGCAGCTCTTATTTTTTTTTTTTTTGTTTTGTTTTTTTTGAGACTAGATCTCACTACTTTTGCTGGTGGAACTGCAGGCTCACGTTGCTCAGGGTAGACTCAAGCAATCCCAGCCTCAGCTTCCCAGGTAGCTGGGATTAAAGGTGCATGCCACCACACCCAGCTATTTTTGGGCGACTAGGTGTCACTATGTGCCCCTGGTGGGACTTGAACCACGATCCCTGGCCCCGGCAGTGACTTTCTAGGCTGCCACCTACAGGCATGTGCCACCAAGCCCAGCAGCTCTTGTTCTTTGAGACTGCCATTTGTATCTATGCAGACCTCTCTTCCACATTCTCCTTTCTTCGATAAAGTTGGCATGTGTTAATAATGGAAATGTTCACTAAATTTGTTTTCAAAGGGATGCAAGAATCCCACATACTAAACCCTATCATCTGAGCCGGGCACAGTGGTTCGTGCATGTAAGCTTCGGCCTATGAAGCGGCCGGGGCTAGGGATCGCGGTTCGAGTCCCGCCTGGGGCCATAGTGAGACCTAGTTCCAAAAAAAATAGCTAGGTGTGGTGGTGCGTGCCTGTAATCCCAGCTACCTGGGAAGCTGAGGCTGGGGATTGCTTGAGTCTGTGGTACCCGGGCAACAAGAGCCTGCGGTTCCACGGGCAAAAATAGCAAGACATAGTCTCAAAAAAAATCCCTATCATCTGAACTCCATCAGAACTATGAGCTGATCATCCAGTTCATGACTGATCAAATTGTCTTCTCTTTCACAGTTACCCTTTGATCCCTAACTTGCACAGCCTACATGCTTGAAGACTCTTTCTATATCCCATGAGTACATGGACATCATCCAGGGCTGGTTATTTCAAAACCAGTAAAACATCTATCTTCATCAGTCCCTCTCAATTACACATTTTTAGAAAAGGAGATAATTCTGGGAATCATTTCTTCTGGTTATAGCAGGAACAGGACCCTGACCACAATGTTATCACTGTCACCTCACTGTTTCCCAAGGGAAACAGTGGCAAAAGCTTTTCTTGTCCTTACCAACCTGTTCTCATTGGTTCTCCCTATACTCATGCTAGCCAGCTACCACAGCCTGCCATTGTCCACCAGTACATACAGCATTTCTTTGTTTATATGTCAGTCTCCCTCTCCCTACAAGGCTGAGCTCATAAAAGGCAAATATGTTGTCTTAACCTTCTTTGTCTTAACCATACATTGCTTTGGGGCAAAGTAGGACTTGCTCAATACATTTCAAAAGTAAATTTCTTAGTTTATAGCAAAAGAGAACAGAAAGTAGAGCATTTCCACCCCTTCTCGCCACCACTCTACATACAGACTCCTCATTTTCCAGCACCACAGTGGTATACTTGAAACAACCAATGAGTCTATGTAGACAATCATAATCACCGAAGTTCATAGTTGACATGAGTTACTCTTTTTCTTTCTTTTTTTTTTGGAGACTAGGTCTCGCTATGTTGCCCAGGGTACTGCAGACTCAAGTTGCCCAGAGTGCTGTGGACTCAGTGATCCCCAGCCTCAGTCTCCCACGTAGCTGAGATTACAGGCACCTGCCACAGCGTCCAGGTGCTTTTTGAGATCAGGTCTGGCTATGTTGCCTGGGGTAGTCTTGAACCTGAGAACTCAAGTGATCCCAAGCCTCTTGCCACCCAGAGCTTGAACAGGTGCAAACCACCATGCCTGGCTTTGATATGAGTCACTCTTGTTGTTTATTCTATGACTTTGGACAAAGGTCTAATGACATGTGAGGTAATGACATCCCACCATGGTAATATTGTACAGAATAATTTCACTGTCCAAAAAAGCTTCTGTGCTCTGCCAATTTATCTCTTCATCCCCCCTGTTACCTCTGGTAACTGCTGATTTTTTTTTTTTTTTAGACTAGGTCTCGCTATTTTTGCCCATGGAATCGCAGGCTCATGTTGCCCGGAGTACCACAGACTCAAGCAATCCCCAGCCTCAGCTTCCCAGGTAGCTGGGATTACAGGCACACACCACCACTTCCAGCTATTTCTTTTTTTGGAACTAGGTCTTGCTACATTGCCGCGACTTCCTAGACTGCTGTTTACAGGCATGCACCACCATGCCCGGCCTTAACCGCTGATTTTTAAGTCTCCATATTCTAGAATGTCATATAGTTGGAACTATTAGGATGTCAAAATAAGTTTCTTTTATTTAGCAACATTTATTTATGGTTTCTCCATGTCTTTTGATGACTTGATAGTTTGTTTCTTTTCTCATTTATTTGTTTATATGGTTCATTTCTTGTCAGTACTGAATAATATGCCACCATCAGGATGGGCCACATGATTCATGATCTCTTGAATCACCTATCCATTCACCTACTGAAGAATAGCTTGTTTTTGTCCGTCATGTTTGGACAATTTTGTATATGGCTACTTTTTTGCGTGACTATAAATTGTTGATTCATTGGGTAAATACTGACAAGCACAGTTGCTGGACTGTATGGTCAGAGTATGTTTCATGCGGAAGGGAACTGTCAGAGTATCATTGATGAAGTTAAAATATAAGCTCCCACCCCTTCCCCAGTGGGAAAGTTTGGGAACGGTGAATAGATAAAGGGAATTGATAAGGTTGCTATGGAAACCAGGACCTAAGCCTGCTCCCTTTGACCCTTTATAGGAGGCAGGGCCAGGACACATTCTGTGGCAAAGGTCAACGCCCAGGACCATACCTCCCTGCATTAACCAGTCCAAACCTACTCTCCAGTCATGAAAAGCCCATCAAACAGATTATAAAAGGGAGTACCAAATCTTTCTTCCGAAGTAAGACCTCCTGTCTCACCAGCTGCTTCTCTTTGCAGTATATATCAACAAATCCCCCTTTTCTATTTTCCTCTGTTTCCAGTGAATTCTTTCATCCCCAAGCCTCCAGCCTCACCTTAATCTCTTCACAACAGAAAGGGTGCAACTGGCTTCTAAGGTAGCTGTGCCCTCCTGTATCCACAACCAGCAATGGATGAGAATTCCCATTGTTACTCATCCTCACTACAACACCCACTAGAATAGAAAAAATACTTTAAAAACACAGTTTATATTCTACCTAGATGGGTGAATTATATTAGTAAAATGTTATAAAGTAGCTCAGATGTATGAATTACTTGGGGGGAGGGAGGAAAAATTACTGGAGGTTTTTCTGAAAGCACCTCAA
>PVHY01016964.1:10151-32616 GCA_004024945.1 Uropsilus gracilis
ATCTATCTATCTATCTATCTATCTATCTATCTATCTATCTATCTATCTATCTATCTATCTATCTATCTATCTATCTATCTATCTATCTATCTATCTATCTATCTATCTATCTATCTATCTATCTATCTATCTATCTATCTATCTATCTATCTATCTATCTATCTATCTATCTATCTAATCTATCTAATCTATCTATCTACTAAGTCTCGCTATTTTCCCCCATGGAACTGCCCCACCGCGCCCAGCTATTTTTTGGGACTTGGTCTCATGATGTTGCCCCTAGTGGGACTCGAACCACGATCCCCAGACTCAGCCGCTTCATAGGCTGAAGCTTACAGGCATGAGCTACCGTGCCCGGCAATTCAATTCAAACTTTGTAAAAATTTTAGAAGTAGGGGAAAAACAGATTTTTTTGGCCTCAATTAGTAGATAGAGAATATCCTCTCAAAATAAAGCTTAAATTAGAAAATAAGCAAATTAGAAAAAGATATTCTGTATATTCATATAAAATCACAACACTGGCAGAATAATAAGGACGACAGAGAACTAGATATTAAGTAGATCTGCAGGTTGATTAGTAAGGAAACCTAAATGAGGAAGTTAATTAAAAATTTAAAGGAACATTTCGGGAAGTTTATTAATCTTGGCTGATTAAAATGAATGACAATAATTTGTTGCTCTATATTGGGAAGAAATAGGACATTAGGTTATTAATGTTTGCCTATTCGTAAGATGAGCCCCAGCCACAAGTTATGTCCATAATGCTATCCTTATTAACTTGAAATGCCCTTAGATATCCTCTTATTCAATTACTTAAGAACACTTCAACTTCATAAATTGCGAACTGTTTGGACAGGTTGATTCAATTAACAATATACAAAAGAAAAAAAGGATATAAGCATTGTCATAAAAATTCTTTAAAATTATGAAAAAGCCAAAATTATCTTTCTGAGGTAGGACTGAAGCACAAACAGAGTTGTTTTCTTTCTACAGTATGTTATTAAATTTAATTGCTTCATTCTCCTGATTGCTTTTGAAAGAGAAGGAATCAATCAAGCTTTCACCAAAAGCGGATGCCATTGCATTATGTATGAGGTTGGCAAGGGAAGAGGGATCTGTGACCCTAGAAGGAAATGAGGATCTAAAGCACTTTAAAATGTGAGGCTCTTCTCTGTCTACATCTCCTTTGTCAAGAAGCACACACTTTGAACATCAACTTCAACGTTATTTACTTAAACTTAAATTTCTCGAGTTAATTTTTTTAAGATAGAGCAGTCCCTTGGATAGGAAGACAATGCTACTGATACATGAAAGAAATTATAAACTCATTTCCCTAAAGTGTTGAAAAGGCTCTGTCTCCACTGCCTCCTTAAAAATCCCTTGGGAATTTACAACATCATTTCTTAGATGGTAAAATAGGGCTAGAGGCAGGGATGATGGAAGAAAATTTGTTTGTATTTGACTTCCCTTGCTCTTTGGGGGCAAGACACTGGTCTCACTAATACTAGAATTCTTTTGAATTTTTCTTCCCTTTTTTTTTTTTTTTTTTTTGAGGCTAGGTTTCGCTATTTTTGCCCATGGAACCGCAGGCTCTCGTTGCCCGGGGTACCACGGACTCAAACGATCCCCAGCCTCAGCTTCCCAGGTAGCTGGGATGACAGGTGCGCACCTTCACGCCCAGCTATTTTTTTGGAATTAGGTCTCGCTATGGGCCCCAAGCGGGACTCGAACCGCAATCCCTAGCCTGGGCCGCTTCATAGGCTGAAGCTTACAGGCAGGAGCCACCGTACCCGGCCTCTGTTTTCTTCTTATAATTAGAGGTCATCATTGGGAATCTCCAAACACTTAATTGAGATTTACATATAGCAAACAAGTATGCAAGTATTATTCATGGAATTAAAAAAATTACTTATTTTTTCATTTTTGTAAAGTTTTTATTTTCTTATTTTCATAAAACATTAGTCTGTATAGTTTTTGTTCCCCTTAGGTAAGGCCCTCCCATCAATGATGCACCACTATCCACTCTCCCTTTCTCCCTTCCCCACTCTGGTCACTGCAACTTCTCTCTCACTGCAAGTCATTGGTTGATGCTTGGCCCACTGGTCTTTTCTGGGGCAAGGTTCTTTTCCTGTGTGAGGACCTGTGCTCCTGAATGCAGCAGATCATGCTGCTCAGATTTCCAGGAGGTAGATAGCCAGGTCCAGCATGGAACCTCTGGTAGGACAGGTGTATGGTGTGGTCCTCCAGGTTCCTTTATTTATTTTTTTTTGTCTTTTATTTTTTTATTATTATTTATTTTGTTCTTTAGATCACAACCTCTGTGTTTTTTGGGGTACCTCTCCCTCCCTCCTCCCTTTGGTACCCTTGCCATTCTCTCAAACCCCACTCTTTGTTGTTTACTAGTTGTGCTAAGTCCATTAGTCTCTATCCTTTCACTGGGTGAGGGACTGTGTTGTTGGAACCAGGTGAGCCTTGCTGGTAGGTTTTCAGTCTTAAGTTTGTGTTGGGGCAGCCAGTTTGTATTCATTTGTGATCTGTCCATGTTTTCTTGTTGCAGACCGTGTTCTCCAATCCCATCTCCGCTGCTTTGCTGCTTTACCTTATGGCTCTGGTGGCAGATTTAGGGGGTCTCGCCCCCAGCCAGTGTCGGTGAAGAAGTTTCTTTGTGAATACAGGTGTCTGTGAATGGCCTTTGTAGATCATCTTCTCTGCCTCAGTTTGCAGTTTTGATGTGGGGCCAATTACTCCATCTTTGGTCTTCCTCTCCTCTCCTGTAGTGTGGGGAGGGGGTGTTGCTCTCTTTGAAGGCATCTCCAAAATGAGGTCCCAGGTCTTCCCTGCCTGGTGAGCGCATAAGTGCACATGGTGACATTGTATCTCTACAGTTGTTTCTCTCTCTCTCTCTCTTTTTTTTTTTTTTTTTTGAAGCTGAAGCTTAGAGGCATGAGCCACTGTGCCCAGCTACCACAATTGTTTCTCTTGTCTTGCATGCACTGGTTCTCTTGGCTGTCCATCTGCTGTGTCCATCTCAGGCTTGTGGGCTGGATTTTTACATAATCACTCACCTGTTCTATGATGGGGTTTGTGTTGTACATGTTCTTGCTCCTCTGAAATTTAGCTGGAGTGAGAGTGAAATGGAAGGGGTTCTCTCCCCTTACCTGCGCTGGTACTTCCCTGTGCGGGGGTGGGCCCACATGGCTGAGCCTGCACCCTTCTATGCTCCCCTTGGGCTAGGAGTAGAGGGCAACATGACTCCGCAGATCCGGGCTGCAGATGGCTGCCACCCGCTGGTGGGTGGGGCCACCATAACCCCCACCTCATCCCCCCTCCAGGGTTCCTGGTTCAGGGGACTTACCCAGAAATCCAGGTTCCTTTATTTAGCACTTTCTGTTGTGAAGGAAACTTTCCTTTTCTCCAGACCCATGTGTTCACTGGGTTCCATGCCTCCTCATTCATGCTGGCTATCTTCTTCATTCTGATGTCTGTCTGTATCAGGGTCTGTATTAGGGTCAGGCCTGGAAGGCGATCCATGGAACTTTAAAGCCATGTTATACTCCAGCATAATTCCAGAGCAATTTCTCTTGTCAAAACCCTTCCCCTGCTACCTGCCTGGCACTTTAGACAAACACTTTGTCGTTTAATATTAGTCGTTGCTACTGCTATAAAAGATTTTAGTCACCATTTTGCTCCATTTTGGGGACTGAAAAACAGTATGACATGAGCTAGCGGAGATGTGGGTTCCCACTGGCATTGTAGTGAAAAATCTATTATTAATTTCACATTAACAGATCAGAAGTGGTTAATCTTTTAATTAAGAGGCACCAGGTATTAAAGATAAGCCGACCCAAATAAGGTTGTGTATAAGCACTGAAATACCTGTTGTAGATCTCTCAGCAGCATTCTCTTATTAATCTCGTCCCCTCCCTCGGCCACAGGTGCTGGGTGAAAGAATCATAAGCCCCCTGGAATCCGAAGCTGAGAGATGGAAGGATATGCTGAGTGTGAGCAACCTTAGGGGCACTACCCAAGTGCCAGGCAGGGAGCAAAATGTCTGACTTTTTCTGAAACCAGCACAACCATCTAAGCTTAGAAATGCACCCTTCCATTTTCTCCTCTTCTAAGAGGAGATGCAGGGGAAGAAAAGTTCTTTTTTCCCATAGTTTTATCTGTTTGTTTGTTTATTTATTTATTTATTTATTTATTTATTTATTTATTTATTTATTTATTTATTTATTTATTTATTTATTTATTTATTTATTTATTTATGTATCTATTTATTTAAGACTAGGTCTTGCTATGTTGCTTGACTGGATGCTTCAGGCCTCCCCACAGCTTGGCCAGGTTCGGCTCTTCTTATCTGTAGGCTCAAAAGAAGATTCTCTTCTGGGCTTATTCAGCCTGCAGGCAGAATTCAAGTCCTTGCAATAGCTCACCACATTCACAGCTTACATACACTCTCAATGAGGATGGGCCCCCACAAGAGAGGTTCATTGGGGGTCACTTCTAGGATTCTGCCTCTCCCAAGTTTTGAAGTCTCTTCAAGGGACGGTAAAGGAAAGACACCGATCAGGTACCTTTGAAGGCATCCATTCAGAATATCCCTTCCAGCCTTCTTGTTGAGAGAATTGCAAATATATGACTTGTTTTCTGAAATCAGTAGAATCATCTGAGCTTGGCAACATGCTTGGGAACACCATCCTGATGGGACTGGGTACAAAGTTCCACCTGAGGTATGAAGAGGCTGTGCGTCTCGTTACCAGATTCTGATTTCTTGAGCTCTCCAAGAAATAGAAATAATGGAGACTCTAGTCCTGCAGGTAACAAACAAGAACTTGTTTGGTTGAGCAATGCAGCATAAGGGAAGGTCTGCAGACTATTCTTTGAGAAACAGAGCATCTGTTTGAACAGTTTTAACTCAGCGACATGAAAGGACTGAGTCCCTTCTCTGTCCTTTTCAGCAAGCCATTCCCTCTCTGAACTGTGCTGTCCTAGAGGCTGTGGTCTCTTCATGATGGAGTTCATGTCATCAGCTTAGAGGATGGTTTGTTAATAGGGTTTGTGGTGAAAACCTCATTTCCCCTAAAGGATGTAATAAGGAGGGGTTTTCTTAGAGAAAAGGACAGTCACTGTAAGAGTGTGTGCAGTTGACCTGGACTCACATCTTTCAGTTTTATAAGACTTGGTCAGCCTCAGCCTGAGTTTATATCCAGTATCATGGTTTTTCCTGAGACTCACCGGACCTTCCTGCTTACCACAGACTTACTTTCTCACTTGAATGTCATATTGTAAAGCTGGGGTCTGACTTTGAGAAAGTGAATGTTTCTTCTTATTTTCTACCTATCTGTGAGGTCCCTGTTGCCTTGGGGGAACAGACAGGTAATAATATCTGATTATTAAAAAAACAGACATTTATTATACATGTATTTATTCAGCAAAGACTTACTATATACAAAGTACTCTGGTATAAAAAATTAAAAACAGAACAAAACAAACAAATCCAAAGTTCTCTGTTAAGAGGTGATAATAAACTGGTGATTCATACAATGACCACAGTGGTTGACCACACAGGGTGACTACGTGCTGTGAGCAGGGACAAGCTAAAGAGATGTGTCCTCAGCAGTCAAGGTCTTCAGACCTTCCATAGGTGAGCTGGAAGCCAAGTAAAGGATAAGTTTCTTAGATAAAGAGGAAGAGTGTGTATGTATGAATGAATGCACGCAGGTCTGCAGTTGTTAGAGGTCAAGATGAGAGGAACCCCCAGACCCTACAAGATTGTGGTTAATACACAACATAAAATTGATCACCTTAGCCATTTTAAAGTGTGCATTTCAATGGTATTAAGTATTTTCACCACTATTCAGGACACAAACATTATCACTAGCTACAAAACTTTTTCATAACCCAGATGGAAACCCCCATTCTATTAAGTCATTTCTTACCTTACCCACTCCCTGCTCCTAGCAACTGCTAATTTGTTTTCTGTTGCTAGACTTGCTCATTCTGGAAATCTGTAATCAATAGAATCATACATGATCTTTCGTATCTGTTTTTGGTTTTGGTTTTCACTCAGCATTTTTTTTTTTTTTTGAGACTAGGTCTCACTATTTTTGTCCATGGAGCCACAGGCTCACATTGCCAGGGGTACCACGGATTCAAGCAATCCCCAGCCTCAGCTTCCCAGGTAGCTGGGATTACAGGCATGTGTCACCACGCCCAGCTATTTTTTGGGACTAGGTCTCGCTGTATTGCCCCAAGCGGGACTCAAATGGGGATCCCTAGCCCCAGCCGCTTCATAGCGGCTTACAGGCACTAGCCACCGTACCCGGCTTACTCAGCCTTCTGTCTTTATTCATGTTGTTTTATCCATCAGTACTTTATTCCTTTATATGACTTAGTAATATTCCATGCATATACCACATTTGTTTATCCATTCATCCACTTGTAGATGTTTAGGTTGTGCACAGTGCTGCTATGAATACTGATGTACAATTTTTTCTTTGAACACTCATTCTCAATTTTTCTGAGCATATAAGTAGAAATAGAATTATTGGGTCATGTTTAACTTGCTTAGTAAACTGTTTCCAAAATGGTTGTGTAAGAGGGTAATCCCCAGGAAAGAGATGTTCCAGGTTCCCTGATCCACCCATAGGAAGGATGGAGCTGGGTAGAGGGTTAAGATAGAAGAGACCAGGAGGACTGAGAAGAGATGGAATGAGAGAGACGAAGACTAGGAGGAGGCACAAGGAACTGAGAGACATGTGAAGGAGCTACACAGGCTTCTTGGGCTTGGACTTGTACCAGAGACCTGGAGGACATGGAAAGAGATGTGGGTGAGAGATCCCTGGGGAGGCTGATAATGCAGCCTTTATCTTTTTTTTTTTTTTTAATATGGAATGCTTCACGAATTTGCATGTCATCCTTGCGCAGGGGCCATGCTAAGCTCTGTATTGTTCCAATTTTAGTATATGTGCTGCTGAAGCAAGCATTGCAGCCTTTATCTTGACTTGATTTTGATTTTGCTCTTTTCCTTCCAGACTTGCCTGCCCCTTTCCAATAGGTCTGCACCAGAAGGTACCTGAGACTTGTAGCAAGCTTTTGTGCCTCAGGGTTTCTGATTTGGGTCAATCCTCTTTGGCTGGACATTTACCCACGAGAGCATGGGTAACTGGGTGCTTTACTGGAAATTATTTTAAACTATGTTCTTTTTAAAAAACTATATTCTTTTTCTCCATTGCACACTAATTGTATTAAAGTTTCTTTCCATTGCAAATCTTATATACTGACGTGGTGGATGGCAGAAACTATTTAGTACAAGCAGGTTTGGGGTACCAGGAAACCCTTCATCCTGTCTACAACAGCTGTAACATTCTACATTTCCACCAACAATGTGAGGGGAAGTTCAAATTTCTCCACATCTTATCAACTCTATACTTTTTGATCCTGCTTTGACTATTCAGCAGATGTGAAACCACTGGCAAATCCTTAATGGCTTCTGTACTTCAGTTTTCTCACCCGTAAAATAATAAAAATAATGCCTTCTTTCTCAGGTTATTGTGTTAGATTTAGTTAGTAAGTACATATTCAGTTAAGAGGATCAGGACTGTATCTTGTAGGAGGTGGTTAAATCACAAGAGATTGACTATTAGTAGTGTGCAGAGAAGGTAATTTTATGACTCAACCTAATATTTTATAATCATTTGTTTTAATTAGGTAAGGGCCAGGCAAGCATAATTTATCTTTTGTATAAAATTGAGCCCATATTAAAGGATTTCAAATAGGGCAATGACATGATGACATATGGAAGTAGACTGAAAATAAGAGGTTAACTCCTATTCAGTTATAAGATGGGAGTGGTAATTCAGGTGGAAAATAACAGTGGAAAAGAAAGGCATATTAGCTGGACATGGTGGCACATGCCTGTAATCCCAATTACTCGGGAGGCTGAGGCTGGGGATAACTTGAGTCCATAGGTTCAAGACAACCCTGGGCAACATAGCGAGATCTAGTCTCAAAAAAAGCATATTAAATCAGGAAAGATGTGAGCATATCCTAATGGCTGATTTTTATTTCTTAAATATAAATATTATTCAAACACAGACTTTTCTCCATTAGTACTTAACAGTGCAAGTTACTATCATCCAGTTTTAGTCTTTCCCTATTAATGGTCATTGAATATGTCTTCCGGTTTTTCCTATCCATTTTCCATATTGCAAAATGCTGTCAACAAAACATTTATATTAATCACTATAGATGTCTGTACAAAAAAAATAAAATTAAAACTGCCAACAGAATTGAAGCATGGATCAAGGAAGGGGGGGAGAATAAAATGGAGGGGAAAGGGAGGGCACAGATAAAGAAGGTGCACAGGTGATAAGGAGGATAGACAAAAATGTAATTTTATATATGTGTTTATATATATACATGCAATCAAAACAATGACAAATAAATAAATAGTTATAGATGTCTGTAGCTCTAAGTCATCTATTAAAAATAAAACTACCCATGACTCTCTTGGTCCTTTTAGACCCTCTCCACTCATATTCTTCTCTTCCCAGTCTATCTGTCATGAAATATAGATGGCGGGAAACTCTATCCTGATTTTGGTATTTATCATTTTCCATTCATCTGTATACTTTTCCAACATTTATATGTGTCCACACATGTTTGTGGATTTTCCTTGTATGCATCCTGTCACTTGTTTCCACCCCACCCCACAACAAATTTGTTGTTAATCTCAAATTTGTGTAAAGTTTTCATGCTGAAACGTGTTGTGGGCATCCAACTATTTTGAGTGCAGTAGAATCTTTTCATTGTGTAAGTATATAAAAATGATGGTTATCCATTCAGAAGGCAAATCTGATCATGTCAATCTCCCGCTTAAAATATCCCAGCACTTCCCCACTGCTCTGAGGTAAAACACTACAGTCAGGCCTGGCTTGATTTCAGACCCTTCTGCCAAGTCTCATTTTAAGTCCTTGCTCTTCCCATTCTATTAATTAACTCTCACTCATTCTTCAGATCTCAGCTCAAATTTACTTGAGAGTCTTCGCCACCATCTCTACCACGCCCACTTAATCATTTCTCTTGCATGCTTTCATAACACAGACATGTTTTCTTGATAGTATTTGTCATGGTATCATTTATGTATGTATGTATGTATGTATTGAGACTAGGTCTCACTATTTGCCCATGGAACCGCAGGCTCACGTTGCCTGGGGTACCATGGACTCAAGCAATCCTCAGTCTCAACTTCCCAGGTAGCTGGGATTACAGGCGTGTGCCACCACGCCCAGCTATTTTTTGGGACTAGGTCTCGCTGTGTTGCCCCGAGCGGGACTCGAACCGCGATCCCTAGCCCCAGCCGCTTCATAGGCTGAAGCTTACAGGCACGAGCCACCGTGCCCGGCTGAGATTTATTTGTAAATGTATTGTTATGACCCTACCTTTTCCCTTGCTCCCTTTCACCCTCCAATGTCACCCACCTCCCTTTCGTTTCAAGTGATTGGTGTTTGGCCCATTGAGCTTTTCTCTCTCTCTCTCTCTCTCTCTCTCTCTCTCTCTCTCTCTCTCTCTCTCTCTCTCTCTCTCTCTCTCTTTTTTGAGAGTAGGTCTTGCTATTTTGCCCGTGGAACCGCAGGCTCATGTTGCCAGGTGTACCACAGACTCAAGCAACCCCCAACCTCAGCTTCCCAGGTAGCTGGGATTACAGGTGCGCACCACCGCACCCAGCTATTTTTTTTTGAATTAGGTCTTGCTACGGGCCCTAGGTGGGACTCAAACCGTGATCCCTAGCCCCGGCCGCTTCATAGGCTGAAGCTTACAAGCACGAACCATCTTGCCTGGTCCTGAGCTTTTCTCTCTACTGGTGCAATATCTTTTTCCTGGGTGATGACCTGCTCTCCTGGGACTTGGTGGCCCATGCTGGTTCGATTTCCATGGATGTCTTAGCAGCGAGTATTTGTTCTAATCATGTATGAAACCCTTGCAGGTCAATTGAAAGTCAGTTGTGTCGCCCTTTGTTCCTGTCTCCTCTGTTGCAAAGCTTTCTACAACAGAGATGATTCTCCTGTTCTCTAGACCTGTGTGATCACAGGGGTTCACATCATGTTGGTTTTCTCCTCCATTTCAGCATTTGTTCCGTGTTGCTGTTTCCAGTCCTTATGGTTCTGGCATCTGAGGCTGGGCTCCAACAGAGAGGTTGTTTTTGTGGTAGAGAGGTTGTTTAGTGTTGGCCTATTCCATTTGGTATTAGGTCCAGTTCCACTCCTCTCCCTCTGTTTGCAGTTGTTCTGTGGCCATGTCTCTTCTTTTACGTCCTTCTCCTTTTTAGGAAATGGAGTGTTTTGTCGCTGTTGAACACATTCTGGATAAGGGGTTTGCTTCTCTGCCCCCAAAGTCACTGTAGGTGTAGTTTTGTGGTCGGTCATCATTTCAATAGACTTTGAAGATTGGGACCTTGTTGTTTTAGTCATTTTCATTTTTGGCCTCACCCAGGTGTCAGATGCGTCCAGGGCCTTTATTCTTCAGTAACTGCAGCAGTATAGGTGGATGTTCTCGTTCTGCTCTGATTTGTGAGAAGTGGGATTAACTGGAGGGGGACCCCCCACCCTGCCCCACTCCACCCCCTGTTGGCCCGTTGAAGGGGTGCCCACCCTGTCCCCCAGGCTCTAAGGACAAAGGTTTGGCTTCCCAACAACCTTCCTCCCACTCCTAACAAATTTTGAAGTGCACATGATTGCTCTTTCTAATCTTTTCTAGTGGCTAGAAGCTATATTGTTTCATTTGCTTATCTTTGGTTACCACTGATATTGATCAATTGTTCATCTGTTCCTATATTACCCATAAATGTGCCTTTTTTTTTTCAAATTTCAAGATCAACCAAGGACTGTAGTCGTTTTTATCTATCCTTTTTTTTTTTAAATCCATCTTTGATGGCTGGTAGTATGGGGATCTGGATCAATTGGTTAGAAATGCTGGCACCTCTGTCTTTCCAGTAGGAAATTAAAGGTGATTTGTCTCAAGCCAGCTCTAAAGCAGTTTCCAGAGGTGTCAAGAACCCCAACAGAGTAGGAAAGGATCTAAGAGAGACATAATACTGATGTAAACTTAGGATAGAAAAGTTTAGGATGGAAGGTCTCACAAGGACAGACACTGGAGGTGGGGATAGGGGTGATTAATGAATCTTGGACTAAACCTGACTCTTGAATTTTCCAGGAATCTAAGGTGGCACCAGAAAAGATTACCAACCAGAGGTGGATTACTGATATTAGAAGACCAACCAAACTTGATCCCTGGGTGAAATAATTCCATCCAACAACATTATAAAAGGATACTCCTTGTCCTGCAAAAGACTGCTCTTGTTCTTTAAGATTGATTGTCTGTGTCTATGCAGGCATTTTTCCTTTTTCTCTTTTCCTTGAGTGTGCTGATGAAAGGGAACTATTGCTGAATTCTTTCTGAGAGACCCAAGAACTCCACACAATGAATCCCATCCTCTGAGCGCCATCATTACTACTTAAAAAAACATAAGCTGGAGATCTTAGCATCTGTTACTTAAGACAGATACTCTGGACAGCTTTGTTGCTACTCCAAATACAAAGGGATGAGTCATTTACTTTTCACACCAGGTAGAACCAGAAGATCTAAAAGGAAGAGAATGCTGATTTCTCCTAAGTAACACAAATGTCTCTACATAAATAACATCTTTCAAATAGTATAATTTGAATAATGACATGAATTTTTTATGGGTTCTCTATTATTTAATGACATAATTAAGTGTTACCTTTATGGATAACATGTCTTCACTGACCCAATTTTAATTGTTTTCCTAATCACCCAGGGGTAATGAGAAAGAAGTTTGAACTGGAGGTTCAAAATGGTTCACCAGGGAGGTTTAAAATGTTCCCACACCAGGAAGGTCAGTGAATGGAAGGACTGTGTTGAAGTTGACACAGGTGAGGAATGAGTTCGGGGTTGCAGGTGTTTAGACCTTTGCTTGCCTGTCTTTCCAGTCATTTCCATAATGAAAATGCAGAGGCGCTGGGTGACGCTAGTTCCCATGTGGTTTCTATTCAAGGAGGTGGCAGATGATCTGTAAGTGGCAACAGCAGGTAGCATCTTGTTGAAGAGACAGTGCTGTCCAGCTTTCTGGATCTCACCTTTTTTGGGTATCCCCTGTCAGGAGAGGCTGATCTGTAGGGACTAAATTTGGGTGGTGGGTCTTCGGTCTCAAAGTTTTGGGCCTTGGAATTTCTCATGTGCTGAAAACTATTGAGAATTCTAAATAGTTGGTTTATGTAGGTTGTATCTGCTGATATTTACTGTTGTAGAAATTAAAATTGAGACAAGTTTAAAATATTCATCTTAAACAAAAGTAATAATCATATTCACTATATGTTCATATATATAATATACTTTTTGATGAAAACATTGCTTTCCATTTTTACAATCTTGACTGCCTGGGTTCATAGCTAATTTCTTCATCTGTTTCTGCATCTACTCTGTTGAAACATCTTAAGGTTTTGGAAATACTCATGAATACCCAATCACACTCAACACAGTCCCTCATTCTGAATCCCACTTCAATCAGTGGGAGCTTCAACCAAGAATCTGGGGCAGTAAGGGTGCCATTGTTAGTGTGACTAAGGTGTACTCCAGAACCCCCAAACTAGTATACTGTAAAGGGGCCTGGCCATCCACATGCATGAAAGCAAAGGAGACTTAGTGTGAAAGAACTTGAATAGGATTAGTTTGCATTGAGAGAGAAGAAAGCATAATAGTTTCCCTATGAAACACCCAAAGTTTTTTTTTTGAAAAATTCATTTTATTGGGCCGGGCATGGTGGTTCGTGCCTGTAAGCTTCAGCCTATGAAGCGGCCGGGGCTAGGGATCGCGGTTCGAGTCCGATCGCGGTTCGAGTCCCGCCTAGGGTCCGTAGCGAGACCTAGTTCCAAAAAAAATAGCTGGGCGTGGTGGCGTGTGCCTGTAATCCCAGCCACCTGGGAAGCTGAGGCTGGGGATTGCTTGAGTTCATGGTATTCCGGGCAACATGAGCCTGCGGTTCCATGGGCAAAAATAGCGAGACCTAGTCTCAAAAAAAAAAAAAAAGAAAAATTCATTTTATTGATTTGTCACATTTGTGCATTAATTGTTCCTTCCTCCCCCCACCGTATCTCCCCTCCAGTCACTACATCTTCCATTTTTCTGCGATTTGTTGGTTGGTTAAGTTGATGTTCAGTTGTTTGTTGTTTGGCCCGTTGTTCTCTTCTGATATCTGGTAAATTTTTTTTTTTGCATATATATGTATATTTATATTTATATTACATTAGTCCATTATTGTGTACCTCGGGGCTTGCCCACTTCACTAACATTTGCTAACTATCCTGATCTTTCATGCTCTTCACCTCCCCCACCTTCTTCCCCCTCCTCCTCTCTTGTTCCATGGTTCAGTCTCATTGGTTGTTTTCATTTTTTCTTATTTGTTTGTTTGTTTTTCCCTATACTATCATATAAGTGAGACCATCCTGTACTTCTCTTTTTCTTTTTGACTTATTTCTGCTAATGAATCTTTCTAGTTCCATCCAGATTGCTGCAAATGACATGTGTTTGTCCTCCTTGATGGATGCGTAGTATTCCATTGTGTGTATGTACCACAATTTTTTTAGCCAATCATCTATTTTGGGGCATTTGGTTTGTTTCCAAATCTTGGCAACTGTAAACAGGGCTGCAATGAACATGCATGTGCATGTGTCCTTCTGAATTAATGTCTTCATGTCCTCTGGGTAGATTCCTAGTAGTGGAATTGCTGGGTCGAATGGTAAGTCCACTTTCAATTGTTTGAGGGTCCTCCACACAATCTTCCATAGTGGCTGGATCAGTTTGCACTCCCACCAGCAGTGTAAGAGAGTTCCTTTTTCTCCACATCCACGCCAACATTTGTTGTTGTCTGTTTTATTTATATGGGCCATTCTTACTGGTGTAAGATGGTATCTCAGTGTGGTTTTAATTTGCATTTCCCTGATTATTAGTGATGTGGAGCATTTTTTCATATGCCTATTAGCCATCTGTATCTCCTCTTTGGTGAAGTGTCTTTTTAGTTCTTCTCCCCATTTTTTGATTGGGTTTTTTGCTTTGTTTTTTTTAGCTGTAGGAGTTCTTTGTGGATCTTTGTTATTAGACCCTGTCACTTGTCTGGAGGGCAAACATTTTCTCCCAGTCAGTTGGGTTTCTTTTTGTTTTGCTTATTGTCTCTTTTGCTGAACAGAAACTTTTTAGTTTTATATAGTCCCAGCAGTTTATGTTTTCCTTCATTTTTTGCTGGCCGTAGTTGTTTCTCCAAATGAATTTCTGAGGTGAAATTCATGAAGGGTTTTGCCCATGTTTTCTTCTATGTATTTTATGGTTGCAGGTCTCACTTCCAGGTCCTTTATCCATTTTGAGTCAATTTTTGTACAGGGTGAAACACCCAAAGTTACTCATGCCCTGATGAGTAAATGTCCAGGCAAATTGCCCCCAAACTTGCCTCAAGTCTAAGGTATCTTCTTTTTTTTTTTTTGAGACTAGGTCTTGCTATCTTTGCCTGTGAAACCGCGGGCTCTTGTTGCCCGGGGTATCACAGACTCAAGCAATCCCCAGCCTCACCTTCTCAGGTAGCTGGGATTACAGGCACACACCACCACACCCAGCTATTTTTTTGGAACTAGGTCTCGCTACGGGCCCCAGGCGGGACTTGAACCGCAATCCCTAGCCCTGGCCGCTTCATAAGCTGAAGCTTACAGGCACGAGCCACCATGCCCGGCCTAAGTCTAAGGCATCTTCTGTCAGGGAATCGTGGTAAGGGGGTAAAAGGAACCAAGCAAGTCTGGGACAAAAGGAGCACCAAGTACAAATCAGGATAAGAGCTGTCAGCCTTTCTCCTCTCACCGTTTAAAGTCACTTCTCCAAGTGTTTCTTCCTTCCCAGCAGCAATAGGGTACAAATCATGCTGTGTTCTCTTTTCTTCCCTTCTTATCCAAGTCCACTTGCTTTCCTTGTTTTATACTGGTACCTGGCCTCTTGGCTCCACCCTTCAAGTGGAGGGGGAACGGTGTCTGCTCTTTAGGAGATGCTGTTAACTACACTGCTGGACTGTTTATTCCCTTGGCTCTATTCCCATAGGGTTGCCCACTGAGGCTGTCTTCGTCTCTTAAAACACAAGGCTTCCAGGTGATTATAACATAGACTAAATTATGATCAATTTAAAAACACTGTGCAAAGGCTTGTTTGATTAACAAGTTTAGAAACTATCTGGTTGGATATGGTTGGCTCTCATATAAAAATAGCTAATGGTGTGTGCATTTACACAGGGAAAGGTACTTTTCAAAACACTTAAGATGTGTTACCCATTTCCTCTCTAACAGTCATAGTGACGACTATAGTAGTTATTGTAGGCACAGAGGACACATACCTTGGACTGAGGTCAGAGTGAGCAAGTGACAGAGGTTCCAATCCTGGCAATCCAGGGGCAGGCGGTGCTCCCAACCAGGACACAATGTGGCCCCTTCCCCCCCAGCAGTGAAAGGGTACTCAGGTTAATTAGTATCAGAGTTGGTGGAGGGTCCTTTTAGTTTCCTGCCCAGCTAGTGTGGTTGCCATTATAGTTTTCCAGCACTGGAAGAACTGAGCCAATGAGCCTTTACAGGAAAGAGCTGGAACGAGACTGTCAGCATGCAAGTGGACTAGACAGGTTTTTCCTTTTTTGCCCACCCTCTTCTACCCCTCCCTTGCTGCATGAGTTAACTGCTATCAGTTTGCTAGTTCTAACCTTTTCTTGTCTCAAAGAAAAATAAAAATGAATATATCCCACATATAAGTGAGACCATGCGATATTTATCTTTTTTTTCTTCTGGCTAATTTCGGCTAGCATAATTCCTTCCAGCTCCATCCACGTTGCTATGAATGACATGAGTTTGTCTTTTTTTTTTAGACTAAGTCTCGCTATTTGCCAATGGAACTGCAGGCTTCGGCTGCCCAGGGTACCACAGACTCAAGCAATCCCTAGTTTCAGCTTCCCAGGTAGTTGGGATTACAGGCACACGCCACCATGCCCAGCTATCTTTTGGGACTAGGTCTCGTGGTGTTGCCCCGACCAGGACTTGAACTGTGATCCCTAGCCCCAGCCACCCCATAGGCTGAAGCTTACAGGCACGAGCCACCGTGCCTGGTGTGTTTCTTTTTTTTTTTTTTTTGAAACTAGGTCTCGCTATTTTTGCCCGTGGAACCGCAGGTTCTCGTTGCCTGGGGTACCACAGACTCAAGCAATCCCCAGCTTCAGCTTACCAGGCAGCTGGGATTACAGGCGTGCACCACCATGCCCAGCTATTTTTTTGGAACTAGATCTCGATACGGGCCCCAGGCGGGACTTGAACCGTGATCCCTAGCCTCAGCCACTTCATAGGCTGAAGCTTACAGGCACGAGCCACCATGCCCAGCCCAAGTTTCTCATTTTTGATGGCCAAATAATATTCTACTGTAAATATACCACAACTTTTTAACCCATTGATCTGTTTTGGGGCATTGGGGTTGTTTCCATATCTTGGCTATTGTACACAGTGCTGCAATAAACACAGGAGGGCAGGATTCCTTTTGAAGTGTTTTTATGGACAAACTTTTCTGAAGCTAGGTAACAGAGCATGTCAACTGCTCCAGCAAGCATGGTGAGGCTACTGAGCTTGTGAGGGCTAATGTTTTATTTTTTATTTGAGACTAGGTCTTGCTATTCTTGCCCGTGGTACCAAACAATCCCCAGCCTCAGCTTCCCACGTAGCTAGGATTACAGGTGCGTACCACCATGCCCAGCTATTTTTTGGGGACTAGGTCTTGCTGTTGCCCTGTGTTGGAACTTGAACTGCGATCTCCAGACCCAGCAGCAACTCCATAAACTTTCGCTTACAGGCACGTGCCACCGTGCCCAGCTTGTGAGGGCTATTGTTCAGGGGTTCTAGCTATGTGTGTCCCAGAATTGAACAAAAAAACAATCCCACTATAGTCCTCTGGGATCTAATTCAGTCTTTCACCTGATATTTCTGGTAATTTTTCACTGTAAATCATTTTCAAATGAAATTTCAAAATTTTATATTAAATTTAAAAGGCAAATATAAAAATTTAAAGTCTGCATTTACAATACACACTATATACAGCAGAGATTTATTTTCATCCTCTACATGATGTGATTATTTTTCTGGAAGAACACTAGGAAACTTTCTCAATTAGTGTAAGTTTCTGCACTATGTGAAATCAGTTTATTCCTCACATTGTCATACAGTTGCTTCCAAGTTGTCAAACAGCAAGTTTTTTAGCCATAGGCTAAATTTATATAAAAACTTTCTAGGCATAAAAATGCTTATATGCATAAAGCATGCATAAATCAATATGCTTACAAGCATGTTCAAGGTTAGTCAAAGATAGTATCCTTTCTATTTATACACAGAAACATTTCAAGGATATATGGACAAGGATGGCTTTATTGTATTGCTTATCTAGACTGTCACCTTCCATATGAGCTCCTGTCTAAACAGATGACCTTGAAGTCTACTGAATTCTTTCCTGTTAGCCTCCTTCTCCTTCACAGACAAAAAGGTAATTTTCTGATTTCAGTCCTGTACCTCAGGGTATAAGTTCCTTCATAGAGGTGAGGAAGTGAATGCCTGTAATGGCCCAATAGCAAGATTCCACAGACATGGATGGAATTAGAAGTGATTAAAATTAATTATAAGTATTACAGTCATCTGCTGTGATAAAGTATGATGGGAAGTAATATGAAAATACAAGTCTGAGAAGAAAAAGAAATGCTGCAAATTTCCTATTATAAACAAAACTGGCTTAGATCTTTTGCAAATAGGTAATGTAATTATTAAAAGTTATTTAGGCTCTGTTGGAAACATTAAGAGAAACTGATATAGTATGCTAGAGTATGCATACAGAATGCTAAAAATGACATTTTTCAATTATTTTCACTAATGAAAAACTGCAGATGTCAAATTGAAAATATGGAAAGGGGCACATGCCCCCGCACCATAAACAATGAGTTTTTTTTGTTTGTTTGTTTTTAAAGACATTTGCCTAGACACAAACAGGCAGTTCTGAAATGACAAGAACATGTTTTTAAAAGATAGGCTTATTTAAGAAAAGGTGTCTGCACAGCCATGGGGGGGGGTGGGGAGGGGGCAAAGAGCTGCCTTTTTTTTTTTTTTTTTTTTTTTTTTTTTTTTTTGAGACTAGGTCTTGCGATTTTTGCTAGTGGAACTGTAGGTTTATGTTACCCAGGGTACCACGGACTCAAGCGATCCCCAGCCTCAGCTTCCCAGGTAGGTGGGATTACAGGCATGCACCACCATGCCTAGCTATTTTTTGGGACTAGGTCTCACTGTATTGCCCCAAGTGGGACTCAAACTGTGCTACCTAGTCACAGCCGCTTCATAGGCTGAAGCTTACAGGCACGTACCACTGTGCCCGGCTAAGAGCTACATTTTGAAAGGGGATGGGGTATACAATTGAAAAATATTTTCATGGGTATGCAAACATAGTAGTTTGCAGATCAGATCGCTTGTTTACAGTTTGAATTTTTGAAGAATGTAGTAGTCCCTTTTACTACATTCTGCCTAAGTACCTGTACTGACTTGATTGTAAATGTGATTTTTTCTGGCTTCCTAAAATGCTGACAAATTACCATTACTTTATGTGGCTTCTCCAAACTCCCTAGTAGAATTGTGGACACCCCAGTTCGGGGCATTTTCTCTTCTTGAAATAGTTTAAAAAAAAAATCATGCTCAATATAATCAAGCTCTTTCTCTCTCTCTTAAACACACATACAGACATACATATAACAAAATCTCCACAAAAACTCCAAACACCACCCAGAGATCAACAGTGACCCCAAAACATACCCACAGTCATAAAGGATCTGTAACAACCACCGTATCATGACCAAAGAAAGAAAGCAAATCAGCTGACTATTGCTTTGAGAGGACTTGCCTGTGACATCTTCAGATAAAGGTAGTATGTGTAAATGTTAAAATGGATACAGGGAGCTAAACTCTTCAACTGAACATCTCTTTTCATTCCCTTTCTGTGACACACACTGTCTTTACTTGCATTTTATTCTGTTTTTCTGTTTGGAGCAGATGAGTTTTTATACATCTGCCTTCTGAATTAAATCTAAATCCTCTTTAATATAGCACAGAGGGAAAAAAAGACTGACCAGGGTCAATGCAGTTTTAGCTATTTTACACAGGAATCCAAAAGCATCAAATTTCCTGGCACTCTGGGAACAATATAGCATGAACAAAAGGTTATAGAGGGAAGAAAATGTAATTGATTTTGAAGAGCGTGAACATCTGCAAAGAATGTATTGTAGGAGAGAATGATCTCTGAGGATCCTGCTTATGTTACCCTTGTTGGGGAAATAATCCTTCCCAGCCTGCACATCCTCGTGATAAGCTGAGTGAGACTGCAGGCGCTAGGAGCTCTTTTAAAACTTGGAAATAAACAGAAGACTTTATGGAATGACATTTTCTCAGTGGAGTTGAGCTTATGGCCTTAGAGGAAAAGTCAGAGATGTGATGGTTATGTTTCTGTCCTGACATGCAATGTACTCATGGCTGAAGTGGTTACTCCTTGTGCGCCTCAGTTCTTCCACTCTGTCATGGAGAGACTGGGGCCAGAGTCAGAAAAGAGCCTTTTATAATGCTGTCTATAATAATAAAGCTGACTGCTTTTCCTTCTAGCAATCTCTTGAATGTCAGACTTTTCATTTCAGATGGAAAGAGAAAAAACTCTAACACAGGTAATTTAAGAACATCAACATTTATTTAACATGATAAAAAAGAAATGAGATATGAACATTTGCATTTAAACAATAGTAAGTAGCCTTTAATACTTACATTACGTGTGCTCATTGTATAATATATACACAATGAACATAATTACATTTGTACACAGACTAAGTACTGGATTTGGAAACCTGCTTATTGCTGTACACATCTATCCCAATGAAGTATAAGCCCAGTACTTCAAAATACCTACATTTTTAATTGTTTTTAAGAAAAAGTAAGCAGTAACATTTGCGGTTAAGCGGACGAGAGTGTGTGGCAGTAACTGCTGACGTTGCAATCTGACTGAGAAATAATTATAGCAGGAACGGGACATACTTCACTTAGCGATAATAAAATGGCACAATTTAAATATATATATATAAAATTTTTACAAATCAAGTGTGAAACAAAGCATTGCAATAGTTGGAACAGGAAGGAAAATAAAAAAGAAAAAGGAAAACAAGCTTCCTTGGAAATCATTGAACAAATGTCTTGAAAAGCAAAAGGAAATATAAATCTACCTAGACTTTAGAGACATCGAAATCTGGAAATCAGCAACTAAGTAAGCCATGGCTGCAGACTGCACATGAAAAAGCACCTTCACATATGTGCTCTGAAATCCTAGCAGCAAGCTGGTGTCCAAACAACGATCTGGAACTGACGGAGTGCACGTGTGGGACCATTAAAGCTGTTTTGGAATAAACATTTTCCAGAGGTGATAAAATGATGCTCTGTGGCCAAAAGCATCAGAACTATGAATTTCATAGATTTAAAATATACTGTACAATATCTTCTCACATCGCTGAAGGTCCATGTCCTTAGCTTTGAATTGTTTCAAGAGAATTCAGTATAGCTGAAAAATAAAGGGAGAGGGAGAGTGATTTGGACACCTGAGAAGTTAATGGATGACCACTTCCGAAGGTGACTGAAGGTGACAGTTCTGTATTACAGAACTGACAGGCATGGCCAGGAAAAATCCAGAGCACAATACAATCAAAGGACATTTTGCCTTCCTGCCCATAGGATGAATGCAAAAGCGAGAAACACAAAAGCAGTGAAATAGTAATCCAGAATTGGAAAGAAAAAAAAAAAAGCCCAAATTCTGAATCCTAAAGATCAACAAAGTTAGCAAAGATCTGCGAAACACCACAAAAATCTCTTATGATAGGTTGAGCTGTCCACTAGCAGTGTCACTGGGAAAACTTTCCTAAGATCTGCCAGAACCACTAGTCAGAAAGGCAGCATCTGCACAATGAGAAGATAGAAAATAGTTCACTAGCTGTTTGTGGTGGCTGCGTGCCAGAAATGAGAAAATATCCAGTAATAATTATGCCTCATTCCAGCATGTAATGCTACCAGCTCTCATGCTAAAATAGCAAAACCCAAGAGGAACAATGTAAGGGGTCTAGAAGTGTCCTTGAGTTTTACTTGTGCCTATCTTTTAAGACAGGCCACCTGCCAGCTCCTGGTTGAACAGGGAACAAACAGACCTCAGGTCACTGTTCCTATGTCTGCTATTCCTTCACCAATGGCCACTGCCACCTCTGAAGATATGACTTTAGAAATTGAAACACACCAGAGTGAGGCAAGGCATAGGTAAGGCTTTAACAATTAGGCTGGTTTATTACTCTGGAGAGATGTCATCCCTGCACAGAAGCCGAATGATAACAAACAAAGGCCTCTTCAGGGTTCCAGATAGATATAATCTCAAAGAGCCACAAATCTGACAAGACAGCTAAATATAAATCCTGCCGGCTGGAAGAAAAGAGATTATATCGGCTACGAGAAGGTGTGAACGGATGTACATTCTATAAAATAAACACGACTAGCTAAGCTCAATCATGTCAGTACGTGCACTCTGGTATTTTGAGAGGCCAAACCAAAGAACACGTCAGCTACAAGGCTCATGGCCCTAAGTATTTTTCCTGCTTACAATGGTTCCACAGAGACTGGTGGTAATCAACACAAACATTAGTGGACCTGGTAGATCCTATGAGAAAAAAATGCAGAAGAGAGGTGTAAAATGCTATGCTAAGCCTCACAGACTTTTCTGAGAAAACAGCTGATGTCTGTAAAAACACATTGGCAGGTAACAATCAGTAATTATCCACAACGGTTAAAAGCAAGGCTCAGGAAAGTAGTCTCAGTGCAAAAACTGGTGTAAGGAGCCCTGTTCAAGAAAGAGTACAGCTGCCCTCAGCCCCCTACCTGTGACTTTTTTTCTAGCTTTTTTTTTTTTTTTTTTTTTTTTTTTTTTTTTGAGTCTAGGTCTCGCTATTTTTGCCCATGAAACCGCAGGCTCTCGTTGCCCGGGGTAACACAGACTCAAGCAATCCCCAGCCTCAGCTTCCCAGGTAGCTGGGATTACAGGCATGCACCACCATGCCCAGCTATTTTTTTGGAACTAGGTCTCGCTACGGGTCCCAGGCGGGACTCGAACCGCGATCCCTAGCCCCTGCCGCTTCATAGGCTGAAGCTTACAGGCACGAACCACCGTGACCGGCCTTTTTCTAGCTTTTAAAAAAAATTTAGAAACAATTTTTTTTCCTTTATTTTATTTTATTATTTTTTTGAGACTAGGTCTTGCTATTTTTGCCCGTGGAACCGCAGGCTCT
>PVHY01016965.1:0-32518 GCA_004024945.1 Uropsilus gracilis
TAATTTTAGAACACTTTTATTACCTCTAGAAGAAATCTTGCACCCATTTTTGTCAGTCCTTTTATGGTTAGATTACCTTTATTTTAAAATACTGACTACATTGCAGCATCTCAATTCCATAGTTTGACTGTGGATGAGAGAAAACTATCAACCAACTTTCGGTGGATCTTTTTGTCTATTATAACACTTCTCATCAGTTACTAGTGTTTCAAGTTACTTGGTTATACAGACTAGTTAAAATTTTTGTTTGTTTTTGACACATCAAACTGGAGTGCATAAAAATGTCTAGCTCTTTTGCAATGGAAGATGACTTCTTTTAGAAGTCCAAAGCACTAGCCATTGCGCAACAGAGCCACCTGGAAGATCACTTCTTTTAAATGATAAACTGTGTCAACAGAACAACAGATTTAACCATCCTGAATGAATTTATGAATAATTAGTTCTTACAACACTGTAAAGTGATTATTTGATCAAGAACATTTGCCATTTTATTTGATTTTCAAAAAATTTGGCATGTAGACATGATCTTACTGCATTTAATGAGCTTAAAAATTGGTAACAAAGACAGGACCCAAGACAAAAAAGTTCTAATTCATTTTGGAATTTCATGTGTCTAGCTCAAAATCTCCATGTTCTTCTTGAAAACTGACAATAATTGGAAGCATTTTATTAAGCAGAGGGGGATGGTTTACTGACTAAAGACTTTGATTTGTAGACAGACATCAGTATCTGTAGTTAATGAAGGTAACAGGCACTGGTGACTCTAAGTTGTGGGCTAAGCTTTTAATTTTATTTATTTCTTTATTCATGGTTCTATTTCCTTCCTTCCTTCCTTCCTTCCTTCCTTCCTTCCTTCCTTCCTTCCTTCCTTCCTTCCTTCCTTCCTTCCTTCCTTCTTTCCTGTAAATGTTAAATCAAACCTTTTATAGCATCACCCTACTTAATGCCTAGATGTCTCTCTCTGGGATTTTATACCTGACTTGTATTTCTGCATCTTCTCTCATGCCCTTCCCACTAAATCCCAGATTTCATGGCAGCCAGAGTGACCCCTCAAGACCATATTCATTCATATGAATTCCCTTCAATGTACCACCACCATGATGTCAATGGATAAGCTTCTTAGCACAACCTACAAGCCCTCCAACCTGTACTTTGCTTAAACCTAATTTGCTGCAGTCTCCCTGAACCTTTGATGATCTAGTTCTGCTTTGCTGCTGGATGCATCTTTGCATTCACACTGATGTTTTATTCAAGTGGTTTATTATTTCTGCAATGGTTACACTTACAACTTTTTTTGTATAGATAGTTTTGATTGTTTTCCTCCTTTTTTGGCCCAATAAGCAACATGTCTTACTTCAGCGCTGCCTTTCAGCGAAGCATTCCACTGGAGCTGATATCCCTTTATTCTTTGCCCCTTGTGCTCCTAGATATAGCCTATTTATAATAGCTTTACCCTGTAGAGTAGTTATTTGTATTTGCTTAAGAGCTCCTTTTAAATGTCTCAGCAGGGATAGGGACAATAGATTTTCCTGAAATATTGTTAAAATAGGGGAATGGTAAGTAAACACTGGTATATCCTTATGAAGAAAATCACAATGTGTCAGATATTAACATTTCCTGGGGATGGGGGGAATGATATTAGATATAGGTGGATCTTTTTCTGGAATCTCTTCCGTCTGTCCATCTGCCCATCCGCCCATCCACCCACCTACCTACCTACCTACCCTTTAGCTGAGTGAATTTTTGTTCACTTTTAAAGACATACTAGGCATTTTCGGTGCTTTGTAAGTGCTTGTTAAATTTAATGTTGTCACTCCAATTTACAACCAATGTTTCTTAAAAAAACGTATGGTTATAAATACTCTTATAATCGCTATAATTGTGGATCAAATCTAATCTTAGGATTTAAAATACAAAATAAAATTCTGTGTTATATTTATTACATGTACTGTTATGACTCTGGGTAAAAAAACACTACAACACCTTGAATATCAAGCTTATATTAATTCTTTCTGTTATTACATTTGCTTGTTGATGTGACTTCTTAAAACTGAAAGAGAAAAAAATAGTTATTATGACGGCTACCATTTCTTCATTTATTGAGAATGTCAGCCTCTGTACAATGCACATCCCATTCATTTTATTTAAACATCCTATCAAAAGAAATTCTTACTCTTATTTTATATCCAAGTAACTAGGTCTCAGTGAGGTTAAGAATGTTGCCCAAAGTCATACAGGGAGGATAAAAATGTTAAAGTAAAAGGTCATGACCAAGCTTGGGGGCCTGCGCAGATTTCCTGGGGGAAGAAAGGCAGACAACCTAGAACTATTAAGGGGACATGAAAGGGAGGTGATGGTTTGTCAAAGGTACAGTCTTCTCAGCACCTATTTTTCCAAGTCACTGACTCTGGAAGGATATATTTTGATGCTTATTACTCATTACATGAACTAGGAAAATCTGTAGAAGAAGAAATATTTCCTCTACTTCTGAACTTTTTTTCTTAAAACACGGTAAAATATTAAAAACAAATTACACTTAGATTTGTGAAAAAATAAAGAAAAAAGGTTAAGAAATGATTACAATTGGGATTGGACACCAGATGTCAGATCTTCTTGGAAAATCGGTCCTTCCCCCAAAAAGTATCTTGATAATTGAAATTATATATGCCACAACTTATTTTTAAGAAAATTCATGGGACTTGGTTTGAAATTCAGTATTTAAAAAGTCTACAATTCATTCTTTTTTACACGTTATGACCTTTTGAGACCCCATTTTCTTGACATTTGACCAAATTTTTGAAACGGAAATGGAAAAGCATGTTTTTTCCCCCAAATGATGTTAAAATTGTTTTATAAGTTAGTTAGCATATAAGTGTCACAGAATGTAATTTTACCTGTAAACTTTGATTGTGGCGCTTCAGTTTTTAAATGGGCATCACTTGCGAAAATTATTATATCATTTATCTTTAGAATTTTTATAACAAACTCACTTTTTTCCTTCTTTTTGGATACTGAGTTAAAAACTACTGGTAGGTGAGTTTTTTCCCAGGTTCAAATTCACAGGTGGTAAGTGTATTATAAATGAATTAAAAGGTGGTAAGTATATTGATAAATTGTGTGATAAATGGCTGTGTAGAAACTGTGAACTTTGTATGGTGAGTTACAATTTAAATAAGGCTTAGTTTTCACATGTACAGAGCATACATACATGTGTGTATATATGTAAACTTGTAAATTAGCCCTATCAAGTACATACCTTTCCTTTTAGCTGTGTAAAATAATACATTTAAAAGAAGCTTATTTTAAAATGAGACTACAAAATTTAAAAATCACTCAGGAAAATTGCACAATGGGAAGAATGAACTTCCTTTGACTTGGGATAAATAAAAATACAATTTCAACCAAAATAGCGTTTCTCCCTGTGGAGCAGAGGATACTCTCTGGAGATACTTTTGCGCATTCAGACTTGATTTTAGGATGCTGCCAAATGTTGTATGTGCTCCAGGAGACCTCATGGAATTGGGCAGGAGGCATGGGACCTACTGCCTGAACCACACATGAGGAAGACCACAGCCAGAAAGGCGAGATTGCTGCCTGAACCTGAATCTCTCCCACTGAAAGCTACACTAAGACAAATGCAGGAACAAGACGCTTGCCTTAGTTTACCCCAAAATGGGAAGTGGGTCCCATTTTGGGAGAACTGGATCCACAGTTTAATTAGTCCTTTTTATCTTGTACCACTAGATATGGGAGGAACATGCAAACAATGAAGTAGTTCAGATTATACATAATTCACAATTTAAATTTAAGGCCTTAATCTTATGATTGCAATGGTTAGGCTTACCTCTTGTGCATGTTTTTCTTCTTAGTATTAATTGCAAATGGTCTGGCTGTTCATTTCTCCCTCCCTTTATTCATTTAGCTACCCAGCATTAATTGTATTATTATTTTGCTAGGAGCTGATGGTTAGAAAAGAAAGGGCAGCTACCCATGAAGAACCTGAGAATGGTTGTTTTACTGGTGGAATCCAACCTAGTTGGGGATATGATTGGAACAGTGAAAAAGTAACCTCCTATATCTTGTGATGGCAATTGTGAGAGAAATGAACAGAAAACAAAATGAGGGAATGATGCTGGGAAGCAAACTACTTAGGATGGCCAGACCTCTTTGAGGAGGAGACTAGAAATTCAAACTGAAGGGGGTTAGGACTGCAAAGAAGGTTAGAACATTCCAAGCAGAGGAAATGGCATGTGTAAAGGTCTTGATGTTTGCACTCTTTGAGGTAGGAGGTCGCTTGGCATTTTCAAGACGGAATGTAGCTACTCTTTTTCTCCCACAGCTGGAGCTTTAGTGGGACAAACTGGGAGGAGGCTAGGTCCACACCAGGCTATGGTGGGTCTTTTGTCAGGCAAGGGACTTGGATTTTTCCTTAAATGAAATGGGGAGAGCTCAAAGCGCTTAAACTGGGAAGGAATGTGAACTAGTTTGTGTTTAAAGATGGCTGCCCAGATTCAGCATGAAGAATAGATGGAGGCAGACAGGAGAGGAAGCAAGCAGAGTGTGTAGCTGCTCCTGTGCTGGCCTGGGGGAGAGGCTGGCTTGCACTGGCAGTGATAGCAGAGACTGGATGGGGAAGTGGCCGGCTGTTTAGGTGGCACCAGCAAGTGAATGTGGTTGCTGTTCTTTGCTAGCATTTAGGGCCACCTCTGTGGAGCCCTGCTACTCTGGGAATGTGGTTTGAAAATTACTAATTCATATAGTGTAAAAGTGAGTTTGATATCTTCAGATATTTAACAACTATTTAACTGAACTGGTCAGATTGCCTCGTGGTTGGGTGGGTATATGCTTATTCTAAAACCAAGATTCTAGTTTGCCATGTTTAAAAGTTACAGAACAGCTTTAGATGATGGAAGTCTATTTACTGAGGTGTATAAAAACTGTTTACCACCCTGTTTTAATTTATTTTATTTGCATGTTTAAAAATTGAGGGAACATGGGTTTACAATTCCATGTAAGTTTTAGGAGTACAACTTCCCACCTCAGCAAATGTGTATACCACACTATGGCCACCGCCACATATATTTTATTGAAACTATTCTTCAGAGGAAATAATTTCTTCACCCTTGGTATTCGGTCTTATAACTGAAATCTCATGATTGAAAATCCAGATAGAAGGGATCACATCAACAAGGAAAACAGCATTCAGGAGAAAGAGGCACAAAGATGAATCAAGTCTGTGACAAAGTGGCACACACACAAAAATCAAAGGACGTCTATTGCCACCTTTGGTCTCAGTTTTTCAAAACTACAGTCTTTCTTTGAATAAACAGTGTTCGAAAGGTTAAGACAATGGTTTTGTGCTTTCTAGGCCGTAGGCAGGTTGTGCTTCTGTATTTAATTTTGCTGCGGTAACACATGCCCTGATGGAGCCGGGCTTGATTATTGTAATTCTCTTTTAGTAGGACTTCCAGCAGGGCTTTTCTGTCACTTGCTGCTCATGCAGAATGCAGCAGCACATCTGCTGGCTGATTTGAGAATGGGCAATCATATTACCCCATCCTGTATAATTTGATATGTGTGGGTCACCGAGGACTCCAGCAATGTTTCTTTGTTTCTCTCTCTCCATAAAAAAAAAAAAAAGATTGAAAATTACATTTCCTCTACATCCACACTTATCTATGTTCACAATCATTTATCTTTTCTTAGGGAGAATTGTGTGGCATTTTACCTACTCTCAAGCCACATGTCATTTTAAGCTAAAGGTATCTGTGCTGTTTGTAATGGGAACGACAAGGGGCAAAAAGAGACTATGGGATAAGATAATGAGGCATTGTTTTAATAGATTTTATTTCTACTTCATCAAGGAGGCTTCTATACCATGGGAGAGTGAAGAGTTATTCCAGTCTTTTCTGCTCCATTCTTGTTTCATTTTTCTCACTGGCTCTTAAGCTTGGCAATAAGATAAGGGCTGCTCTGATGTTTGAGCTTTGCCTGTAGCTGGTGATGTAACATTTCACCTAGATGGGGACTGAATATTGGGAAAAAGTTGGGGGCAGAGGTCACATTAAGAATTGTGACTGTGACACTCTCTGGCATAACAGGTGCCTCTATTTGTTGTCCCATTGCATCCTCATTTAGTTTTGTTCAGGTACTGGGAGACTGGGCTGGAAGAAACATCACTGGTTTGTGTGCACCAATTGAGCACCTCCACAGAGGTAAGAAAAGGGCAGAGGTGAGAAAAGGCACACAAGAAGGGGAACACGCACCTTGCCTTCAAGATTACAGGGCATGGACTTTCTGAATTCTTTCCCGCAAGTTTACTGATGTTAAGTTGGGCACGGGGAGGGAGGAGTTGAAAATACTGAAATGGGTGGCACTCAGCTCCAATGGAGGTATCGCTCCCTCCCCAAGATGCCTGTGGAGGCAGAAGGAGAATATCTCTACGGGTTCCCATCATCATTAACCATTTCCCAGTTATCTAGTATTTCCTGGGCAAGGGTGTAAATCTTTCTCTATCATCTCCTGTAGCATTTATTCCATTTACTCTTTTGAAATGTCTAGGCGCTAAGGTTAATGTTCAGTGAAGTTTTTAAAAGACAGGAAACAATTTTAGGAAGGAAATGGAGTCAGCATGGAAATGTAACTTTCATTACTGGATGCTGATGTGATTTGCCTGAAAGGTTAATTTACATAGATGCAGACAGGGGTGAAAAACCTGGCCTGGAATCACAACTCCAATTCTCCCTAGTGTCTCTGTAGCCAGGTGACATCCCTGGTCCTCAGTTTTTGTATGTGTGTGTGTATGTATATATGTGTGTTGTGAAAACCTGGATGTTCATGTGACCTTCTTAGAGTTGCTTTGAGGAGTAAATAAGTTTGGGCAGTAGTAGGGAAGCTTTTCCAGCACCTTTTCCTATCTCCTTCAAAGCTAATCTTGAGTTCCATCAACTTTGGAAACATTTCTCTGAATAACCAAATCCACAATTTGGTGTGTACTTATTAGGCATTGCTGCATTCTACTAGTGAGTACATGGCTTATGTTTTCACACATTCTAGGTAATTTCTAAATTCTTTGAGAGAGTAACATATAACTTGCAACTTTTTGATGTTGGCTATTGAACCTAGTATGTTGAGTTTATATAAGTCACACTTAGATTTATTTATTGATAAGTGGAGGGACTTGTTGACTTTTAAAATTTAGTAGCTTCCCTACTGATATTCTTAGGGAGTCCTATATAAATCAGGATGTAATGTCTACAAGTCATTCTCCAAAGGATTCAGCACTTTTCTTGGAGACTGGAACCGAGCCATATAGTTGGAGAATTTACTTGCCTCAGGAGATGGTAGCACAGAGCAGAAAGCTATGGAGAATTTCCATGGAGAATTTTCCTTAAATACATCACTCTCTTTGGCAGTCTAGGTTTTGATTCTAACATGATACCACTGATGATAGTGACAACAACAGTAGTAACAGTGATGTTGATGATGATGGTCAGTACTTACAATCCTCACTCTGTGTCCAAACAATTTTCAAGCATTTTTCATTTGATCCTCACAACAATGCTATGAGCAAAGAATATTTATAATCCTGCTTAAACATATGAGGGAACTGAGACAAAAATTTTCTGTCAAGGTCACACTTCATTTAGGGTAACAGAGCTAGTCAGGTCTCAGTATGTATGAAATATGAGGGGTGACTCCAATACTTGCTTTGGAATTGTGCTTATAAAATAGGTACTATTCTGGATGTATATACAGACACACATACACATATATACATACACATACACACAAATATGCATGCTAGGTACAGATACTATGTGAGAAATGGAAGTAAAAAAACTTGCTAACTAATTTGATTGATATGTTAAATTCTATCCAATAATATTTTTAGAGTCAGAGTTAAATGTTTCTATTATGTGGATTTGATCTTATCTTTTTTGATGGAATTTTGTTCACGGAAATAACTTTAATCATTCTCCCCCTCCCTTCCTTCCAACAAATAGTTAAAGCAGATAGACACAAAATCTTATTGGCATTGAAAGCCCTATTAGTGATTATGTGACTATAGTAGTCAAATTTTATGAGAACATTGTGAAAAATGCTCACTTCAACTTGTTTTGCCTTTTTAAAAAGAAAGTACTGTATCTGAATATTATCTCTTACAAATATAGTGGAAGCAAATATAGTTTTGCCTTTTAAAAAAGAAAGTACTGTATCTGAATATTATCTCTTACAAATATAGTGGAAGCAATGTATTAGAGATTAAAGTTTACTTCCTTAGAGTGAGGGCTTTAAAAAGCCAAGGACATCTAAACAATAAGCATTTGAATAGATGTCTAATCCCACTGAGATCTGATTGTGGCTCATAGAAAGTAGTATGGCTATAATTAGTGCTTAAATGGTTAAAATAAGGAAGTCTTATTTCATATAGCAGTGAAAATCATCCTTGCTGGGCAAATATTACTTCTGTTGAAATAAAATTGTGTCTGTCTCAGGTTGACGATTAGAGAACCTAATTCTTGAAACACATCTCAGCCAAGGAAAACTAAAGCTCTAGAGCCTGTGGTGTGAATGTTCAAGGTTGCCCTTGGTTTTACAGACTTACAATGATATATTACTGGGCTCTGTTAGGTAATGGAATTGGCTACTGGCTGTTAAGGAATTTCAGTTTAAAATTGGAATCTACAAACCAAGAATGGGACTGCTTTTCTGCATTCATTATAATACAAATAAGTCTTCAGTGATGCTCTCTCCTTTGTCAGGTCCTACTGGGAGAAGGAAGGGAAACTGTTGTTTCTTGCGACTGAAGACACATGACAATAGTGTGTCACTGTGCAGTAGTTTTAAGCAGTTAGATGAAATTACTTTCTTTATATTTGACTATTTGGGGAAATCTACTAGAATTAGTTATTTTGTGAATTCTAATAAAGATGTGAAAAAATGCCCGTCTATGTGGTTTCTGTGGGACCCATCTACTGGGGAGTCTTATAGACACTAATGTATATAAAGGAGAAATTTCCTAACTCAACTGTGGTGTAACCATTCTTATTGCCAATCATAAGGGTAAATGTGAAACATAGTGCACAAGTATCAGGTTTACCAATCTGCATCAGGCTCACCAATCTGCATAGGTTCTTTATTGGTTCTAGCATTCACACAGACACACCAGGCAGAGCAGGACAGAGCAGGGCCAGGTCTGGGGGAGCTGGGAGGCAGCTAAGTAAGTCCCTGCCAGCGTCCCAGGAATCTTCATGTTCTTTCTCCAATCTCTTTCTCTCTCTCTTCACTACTGCTTGTGCTCATACTTGCTCTATCTTGCAATCTCTGTGACCCTTTATCCCCTCTCTTCCAGGCCCAGGTGTACCCGGTAGGGTGTGCTACCCCCCCAGGTGTCATTGTCTCCTGTTTAAGATTGCATATTTCAAGAAAGATATGCTAAAATGTGAGAATGGCCTTAATTATAATTTCCTTTCAGAAAGATGCAAAGGGGAGGAAGAAGTGAAACATGTTTTTTTTTCTTTGTAATGTAATAATTCAGGAGCTGTTTCTGGAAGGTAGGAAAACAAAGAATATATAAAGAGGTTTGAAACAGAGAAGGAGGAAGATGGGAATGGAGATTGAGATTCAGGTTTGGTTTCGGCCATTTTGTAGGAGGCAGATGGGAACCATGTGAGCTTGGCCATGTGGCCAAGGCCTGGGGCCTGTAGCCCTTCACTGGCCTGGGCTAGCCACATGTGTGCTAAAGGCAGCTAAGAAGTTTGCAGATTTGAATTCTGTGTTGGAGTTTGTTTTGCTGAGTTTGACTTATGTCTAGAAGAGGCCATGCAAATGTTAGGCCTGAAAAGAAAATGCTAGGTCCGGTACCATGAAGTTTCTTCTACTACCTGAAGGACAAGGAGAAGACAGAGTGGAAGACAAGGAAGAGCATGCCAAAGGAAGATGTCTTCCAGCATCTGGAGATGAATTCTGACTGATTGGACATTGGTGAGATGATCAGGACTGAGAGACTGAGGACTTTTAGACAATCTGGGAAAGGACATTGGACAACGTTGAAAAAGTTTTTTGACAATGTTAAAGTAATCAGAGTTTTACTTACATGTTCCTTTTGTAGTAATTAGGAAATCACTTTCTTAAAAATAAGTTAGTCTGCACTGATAGTCTTGCTTTGACTTGGTATTTTGGTTGAGAAGGCTGGGGATGATGGAAAGAACCCACGAAGTCTAAAAGGGTAAATTGAGGCAAACTAGTTTAAAGTTTAAACTGTGTTTCTAAGTTTTTCATTTTAGGTCTGAAAGAGGGGAAGAAAGCTGAGAGAAGGCTGGTAGCTGATGTTTGCATACCAATGGTGTAGGTGAACAGTGAAAATGCTAATGAACTGCTTGTTTTGAGTCTGCTTCCTAGAGAGAGAAGCAGGCATAGGTGTGTTTAGTTCAAGTTAAAGGTAATTGCTAAAGAACTGCCAGTAGCCTGCTTCATAGAGAGAAGCAGGCAGATGTGTTTCAAGTTTAAGTCAAAAGGTATTCTCTCTTTTTACCCCATTTTATACCCACTCACACATATGCACACCCACTGACTTTACAATAAAGGGAAGATGCAGTATTCCAGGTGCTGGTTATGCAGGCTAATGGAGGAAAAAGCCTGACTAACTCACTTACCTATACCAACCTTGAAGGAAAAAACAGACTGCAAGTGGGCTTGAGAAAACTGTTTTCTCAAAGGAAAGGAGATGCCAGGGAAGACAAGAGCCAAGGCTTGGTAGGGACAAGGTGAGCTCAGAGACCTCCTAGACGAGTCTTTAGATTACAACTTGTTTTGTGATTAATATTTCTGTTTTTTTTTTTTAAACCACTTAGGATCCATAAAAGATACATGTCCAGTAAATTGTCTTTCAATTTATCATATCATACATGGAGCAAACCCATGAGCTCTTTCAAGTGTTCAGCATAATCTTGTAGAAAACAGACTCAGTCTTTATTTTGAGATTTAATGAATGTTTTCATGAATGTATCAATTTTCAAAATAAAAAAATTTTAAAGTGTATTTCCAGCACATTTAAGTAAATATGTTTTTATTTAGGAAAACAGTGGGAGTACAAGATGACTTGGATAACTCAGTTCAGACTATTGTTACCACTTCTGATCACGTCATTTCTCTGGTCTTTGTTTATTTCATTTTAAAAATGTAAGTCATCAGCTGTGTGTGGATGCTCATAATATACATGATGTGGTTTGTATGTAAACATGCTCATAATTTCCAAAGACTATTTGTCTTTTTTACTCGTTATCTTTAGGTGCGTATGTGTATGAATGGGGAGTGTAAATAGGAATGTGGGGCAGGGATGAGGAGATGACAAGACAGGATGGGGAGCAGCAAATGGGCTGATGATACTTGTGTACCATGAACTAAGGAGTTTATTTACTCTCTGCACCTGTGGTCCAGAAAGTTAAAGCAAGAAAGAGACACCTGAACTCAGCAAACAGTCCTAAAAATCTGTTTTAATCTCATCAGCTAGCAATGTTTCAAAAACAGTGTTTGGGAATGGACAAGTCATATTTAGTAAGGATGCTAAAAGGACTAGTATGATGTATTATCTTCATTTATAAATAAAATGGCATTCAAGTACATAAAATAGGGAGCATCTATCAGGGAAAAAAGATAGTTCTTTTAACTCAACAAATTTTATTTTAGAAAACTCATCCTGTTGCCCTTATTTTCCTTATTTTTCCTTGGGCTGCTAAAGTCATCTTGTACAGTCAAAGGTTCTGTGACTGGCACTCAGAAACCAGTGATTTCTTTCCAGAATTTATTTTATGATTCTTGTTGGTATTTTCTGGGAGAGAACTACCAGATGAGTGACTTTCCAGACTTGTAAGATCCAGAGTCTAATGTACAGTGGTGCCAATAATGGCATAGATTGAAGGAAAAAACTACCCTTTGTTCACCACCATTTTGGGAGGCCAACAGGGCTATCCTGAGAGGGAGGGAATGTCAGTGGAGCACACGTGCCTTGGGGAACTGTGGGGGCACTGAGATGATGGAGCCTTAGGAACCTGCTGGGATTATCATCTTTAGATCTAGTTTTACAATTAGAATAGTATGGATAACATAAATAAATGGATGCTGATTTACCTTGCTCTTTTATTTCATTTCCTGGAGTTTTATGACTTTGAGTTTTGTGAAAATCTCTATTATCAGTCTGCGGGTAGTCTATCCATCTAAAATTATTTGTTGATTGTCTGAGAAATGATATTTCCCTATGGAAGTTCAATTTTGGCAGAGCACTGATTCCAATTGTCAACCAACCCTGGTCCTTTTTCCGTAACCTTACTACAGGTAGCCTGTGGATGTTCTGAGGGTGCCCGCTGGCATTGTGGCCACACTGGCCTGTGTCCTTGTGTATCTGTACAAACTTGAGTGGGAAAGCCTACTTTCAGGGGATTCAGTTTCCCCTTTGTGTTCAGACAACCCCAGGGCCATCTCTATGAGGCAGAGATAAGAGCAGCTTGTCCTACTGTGATTCTCATTTAACTGGCCCTGTTTCAGTGCCATAACCTGAAGAGAGGACTTCCAGAGGCAAAGTGGCAGTGATATAACAAGCAAGTGTAGTGATATAACAAGAGGAAACTAGAGAGTGCCTTGCATTGTTTCTGCTAGCTCTTGTGGATTCTCTAAGCTTGGACCTTTCTCTGGTCTGTCCATTTTGACAGGCAAGAGGCCAAAGTTAGTTTTGGCCCAAAGACACAGCACAGTGGGAGGAGGGTGAGTAAGGGACATCTCTCTCCTAGTTTAAAGTCACACAGGGACCTTAAAAAACATCCTTCTGATGTTTATACCAGGTTTACTCTTTTCCTCAAACAGGGATGTTAAGTTCATTAAGTAGAAATTTCATTCTAATATCATCTCCAACTGAATGTTGATAGAACAATTGAACTTACTGTATCTTTTTTTTCTTTAAAGTTCTCTGCTGGATATGAAGTAGTCTTCAAAAATAGCCCCTCTGTTTGTGAAAACAGGTCCTTTAACAATGGGAAAACAGAACAGGGGGCTGGAATAAGTTGAGGAGGTGGCAGCCTAGAAAATGTGTGTGTGTGAGTTGTCAGACTTCTGACCTCCACTCTTCTGTCATACTTCCTTCTTCCTATAAACAGAGGCTCAGCTTCAGTTGAAATCAGAAGTCTGCTCCTTAAATGTCTTTATCCTGCAATTCTCTATCTTAATTGATAAAACCAAATAATTTCAACCATCTCCAGTAAAAATTTTAACCACTAATAATTTTCTAAGCTCTTGACTTTCCACATTCAGTCAATAAGTGAGGGCTAAGTAAATATCCCCCCCCCCATATTTCTCTCTATTCTGATTATAATCATTTAACTTAGACCCCTATAGCTCCTTGCTTAGACTCTGGCATGGTTCTCTTAGCTTGCCTTCTTGAACTTAGTTTCTTAGCCCTTCCAATACATTCTACATACTTGTTTTTGGACTTTGTTCAGTTTCCATTCATATTATCATCTTTCTGTCTTCACCAGAGTCCAGAGCACTAGCTCCCAGTTTCTTCTTTTCCTCAGACCTGGAAACTACCATTCTACTATCTAGCTTATGAATTTACCACTCTAGAAATCTTATCTGAGTGGAATCAGACACAAAAGTGTCCTTTTGTGACTTGCTTACTTCACTTAATATGGATAAAACTTTAAGTTTTATCCATGATGTCAGAATTTCTTCCACTTTTTAGGATTATACAATATTCTTTTGTGTGAATGTACCACCTTTTGTTTATCTGGATCCTTGTGTTGCTTCTATCTTTTGATTGTGTAAATAATACTGCTATGACATGGATGTATGAATACCTTTTCAGTTCCTGTGTTCATTTCTTTGGGATGTTTCTCCACTTTTCAAAGATCGTTTTAGCCTATATTATACATTTTGGTATGAAATCATTTATTGTCTCACATATTGATGTCATTTCATAGTACTTTTCAGCACTTAGTAAATGGTCTGGAATGGGTGCCTTACAGATAGCAACTGTCATAGCCACTGATATCTATAAAGCACTTATCATGTGCCAGACACTCTTCTGCATACTTTACATATAACAACACATTTAATTCCCAGCATAACCTCATGAGAAAAACACTTATCCTCCCTGTTTTATAGGTGAAGAAATTGAGGCATTAAGCAGTGATCCAACTTGCCCCAGGGCATATAGCAAGAAAGGGGAATATATTACCAACTTTTACAGTAACTCTGAATGACAGATCATATCACCTTCATTTTTCGGATGAGAAAATTATTGTTCTGAGCAATGAAATGTCCTATCTAGAACCATACAGTTAAGAAGCCGCAGAATTCAAAGGCAGCCCTGGCATACCTGAACTTTAATTTTCATGCTCTCTTCACTGCAGTTCCTTTTATTTAATTATTTGATTAATTCATGTTTCTTTCTTTTACCAGATTGCACATTCTTGAGAGAACAAAACATCCTTCTAATTACTGCACATTTCTAAGCACATAGACAGTGATCATCAAATATTTGATTTCTCATCATTAGGTCAATAACAGCATGAATGCATAGGATTAAGGAAAGGATGAGACAGTTTAAAATGAAGACTTGAGGAATTTGAGAATAGGTATGATTTCGAGTTGAGAAATCATTTAAAATAATATTTTAACAAGGAAATTAGTGCTCAATAACCATTGTTTCACCAAATCCATAAGTGTGTCATAATACATGGGATACAGTGTTATATGTGCTGCAACCCATAGGGAAAAATACCATTGATTTATTCTCAAGAGTTATACTGCTCTCGTGAATTATTAAAATTTGCTAATGAGACGAGAAGCAGTCCCAATCTCCCATTAGACTGCCATTTCTGCTCTAGCCATGGAGGGGTCTTTTCGGTGAAGAGGGGCGACCTAGGGGGGAACCAGGCTGGAAGGGGATGGTTGATAGGGAGAGTCAGCTTGAGGATGGATAGCCCCAGTGGGAGGAGGGCACGCGTGAATTGAGAAGTAGGATCCATCCATTATATAAAAATAAACAATAAGCAACTTTTGAATCACGCTGCTGTATTTCCTTCTGGGATTCAAATGACTTGAGGTTCATCACAAACCACTTGAGGTTCATTTTTATGGTTTATGAAGCTCAAGGGAATTATCTGCTCATAATTTATAGTTGCTGGTTCCACGTAGTGTTTATGGCTCCGTATGCTATGTACGATGATATCGTGTGCATGCTGATACACAGGTTTTAATTAATGACCTAGAGATTATCCTTGGCCTGACTATGGATGTCTCTGTGTTGGAAAACATGTGGTCCCATGCTGAAAAATAAGAGCAGTTCAGGGCCAAGTGCAGTAGCCTTGGAATTTGGAGTGAAATTTCATGCTACTTCATGGTCATACCAGCTGCAGACTCAGTCCTGGGAATTGTGCATGGGTTGTGCCCCTTTCCAGCTCATCCTCTATGCGTCTACCATAAGGGAAGGGAAAGTGGATTCTGAGTTCTTTTGAAACAGTGCTTTTTCCCTATGTGTTTTGGAGAGTGCAATGGGTGTAAAAGTTACCTTTGACTTTCTGGGTTATTCTTTCAGGAGTCAGGAGTCTTCTCTGTTTCCTGCAGTGGAGGTGAGTCTGGCTGTGAACTCATACCCATTGTTCTAAGGGGCCCCATGCAAGAAGACCAGAAGGCAATTCTGGGTGCAGATTGCAATTTCATTCCTTTGTTTTTTTGAGGTAACTCTTGCTAAAGTTATATTTTAGAAACTTAATGTAACTTGATTAGGTTAAGTTGTTTTCAAACTTAAAAATTCAGTGATGCCTTGTCTTCTTTTTTTAAACAGCATTTGTAGAAATCAACAGCCAAGACAGAGTTGCTGCCCTAGTTCCTTTGGCTAGCTGAGAGGTTATGTGATGCAGTGGTTCAAATTGTGAGCCCTAGGATTAGACAGCTTAGTTTCAGGACCCAAGTTTTTCCACTTACTTAGATGGGTAAGTTATTGAACCTCTGTGCTTCAAGTTCTCTATCTATAAAGTGGTACTACAAGAACAAAACCTGCCCCTGGGAGTGGAGTGGGAGGATTAAAGATCTGGTGTAAGATAGCTGCTGAGCACAGTGATGCTGACTGTCAACTACTCTTAATATATTCTCAACTACTCAAAGGCCCAGAGGAGCAGCATGAAGACCTCTGAGCTATCCAGACACATACTACCTACCCTGAGCCAGGCTTGTTCCTTCAGAGCCTATTCTTTCAGGCCTTGGGCTTCCTCTGCTCAGCAGGCTGCTGCAGCTCCCAGACATCTCCCCCACACTGTCACCCCATCTTCTGTTCTGCTCGCTTCACACGCCCCGCCAGCCACACTGGCCTACTTGCCTTTTTCCCATGGTCTGTGCCCTGGTTTTACCCTGCTGATGTCCTGGTGTTCTCAATCTCTTGGGGGACATGGTGGGAACAAAACGAAGGCTGCTCTTCTGGGGATTAGCTTCTGGAGATCTAGCCCAGGGGTCAGCAGACTTGTCAGGGGCGAGAGAGCACATTTTTGAGCCATGCAGTCCTGCCATCATGGCCAAGCGCCGCAGATGCAGCAGCCACGACTTCATGTAAACAAGCGGGTGTGTCTGTGTTCCCATAGACTTTATTTATAAAAGCGGGAAGTGGGCTGAATTTGACCTGAGGACAGAGTTTTGCCCCTCCCTGGTCTAAACCAATTCCTCCCTTTAGGAACAAGATCTGGAATCTCAGGTCACATGATACAGTCACAGACACCCCCCCCCCTTCTGTGGAGGACAGACAGCATCTGTGAGGGTGGTCCCTGTAAAGCCTAGGTGTGTAGCAGACTATACCATTTAGGTTTGTGTGATTACACTCTATGATTGTTCACACAACACTGAAGTCACTTAATTACACCTTTTCCAGAAAGTATTCCCATGCTAAGTGATGTGTGATGCAGTGGTGGAAGCGAAAGCAGAATCCTGCCTCAGACCCTCTAGGCAGCACTCCATTATACCTCACTTTTGGGGGCACTGACTTGTGAGGGCCCACACTTCTCATCTCCCATCTCTTGTCAAGCTACACAGTGAGTGGGTGGGAGAGGGATCAGGAGCCTTACCTGTTCTGTCTTCTGCTTGCTTTTTATATTTGTCTTTAGAATGATGTATTCACTCTTTCAGAAAAATATTTACAAGGTGCCTGTTCTCAGCACTATTCTAAGACATAGTGACTACAGGTCATAGAAACACAGATTTCTGCCATCTTGGGGTTTGGTTTCTTCAGGGGATGAAAGGGGCAGTCAACAATACATAAAATATCATATGATCAAGAGGAGTTGGTGTGTAGGAGTAAGTTCTAGGATTCCATAGGTGGCCAGGAAACCATCTAGTTCTCATTGAGAAGATGAAATTGGAGCAAAACCTTGAAGGACACCATGACATAAGGGACTTCCGGGTAAAACTAGGGTAAATACTGGAGCACAGACAATGGACCACATAAAGCATCCCGGGAGAATGGTAAGTAGGTCAGTGTGACTGGCAGGGTGTGTGGAAGGAACAGAACAGGAGATGGGATAGGGAGTAGGGAGAAAGGTCCTGCACACTGGTATGCCCAAGGGCTCTGAGGGCCACTGCAGGCTGCTGAGTAGGGGATGGCCATATACCAAAAGAACAGGCTCCCTCTGGCTGCTCTTGAGTATGAACAGCAGTAGCAGAGGTCTCTGCATCCATTCAGATGAGATGTGTTGCTCTACCAGCATAGCCATGTGGAAGGAGGAAGTGGGGGTTAGATACTGGATATTGAACTGAAGACAGCACTCTTTGGCATTGCTAATAGATTGGAGGAGGAGACTGAAGAATGGAAGGCAAGGCTGACTCTCTAGTTTGTAGGACGCTGGCTGATCATACAATCCAAGACTTTTTATGTACACGTGGGAGAACTAAGGGACAGAAAGGAATGACTTGCTCTGGGGTCCAGTAATCTGCAAATGACATCCCTGCTTAGGCTGGATAGCACCTATATCTCCTTTGTTCACAAGGATTTATCTTCTCAGGTTAATCTTCCTCTTTCCCTGGTGCCACAGAACTGGGTGGCCTGCTATCCTCTCTGCACCATCCTGCTTTGACTTACTCCATTCAGGCAGTTTCCCTCTCTGTTTCATAATTGCCATTTATAATGCTTACACCCCTCCTCTAGGGTAACTCTGAGCTCCTAGCGTAGTGCTTGAACACAATAGGTGCTTAAATATCTGTTGCATGAAGAAATCCGTGAGGCTTTTCAAAAAGTCTTTCTTCTAATTTGAAACCATCCAGAAAACTCATTGTTTTCTTTTGTAGTTTTCTTCTTCTACTGACTTCCCCTTCAGTGTTTTCTTTATTTTTTTTCCCTTCTGATATTTTTTTCATGTATTTGCTTTATTTTTTCTGTTTTAAGTCTTTCCCTAGAGCCTGTTATATTGAAGGGAAAAATCTTTCGATTTTCATTTTAAATTACACCCGTTAAACAGTAACACATCAGGCAGTAAGGCGTTTGATTGTTTAAATCTCGCATTTTACTTTCTTTGGGTTTCTCAACAGGTCTCTTGGGGGTCATGCAAGTTCAGAGCATCCTGAAATCCTGCCAGAAATGTAGCATGGTGGCAGCCGTGTGTATCATCCTTGAATGTGTGAAGTGCAGCTGGATAATGTGATTTACTCACGCCCAGAGTGTCATGCATCTGTCACAACTCGGTCCTTTCCTTTGCCAGTACTCTTAGGTGCGCATGTGCTGTAAAAATCACCAGGTGTCAACATGCAGGCAACCCTGTTCTGACTAACTCTTCTCAGGATGAAGGTGCACCTGCTGGAAGCATCTTCCAGAACTGCCGGTTGCTGAAACTGCAAATTCAGACGACACTGTTAGCTTTTAGCTAAATTATTGCTGCAAATCCTATAGACCACAAAGAGGCAGAATCACATTAAAGTACACGGTGGGTAAAAATGTCTAAAACTTACTGGGACCTGCAAGCTCTTTTTATGTTTTAATTCTCTTGTGTATTGTTTTTATGTTTTTGAGAGGCGAGTTTTTCTGTTGTATTCATATGCGCTGTGAGCAGGCGACATGTTATTGGTTGCTGTATTTTTCACTCTACAACCCACTGAACATAGTCTTGTTCTTTTGAATTCAATGATAAAATGATAGGTAATATTTGTAGCCTGGCATTGTGTTGAGTGTTAAGAACTTGCGTTCTTTAATTTTGCAGCAATCCTAAATAGGTGGTGGTTATTCCCATTTCAGAGATGAGTAGTAAAGATAATATTTGAACCTGTGACAATATCTATAGTGTCCATGGCATGCACATTTTCTCACCCTACAGGTTGTTTTCAGATCTACAGTCTCTATATTATTATTCCAGCTTATGTGCAGTTTTTACTTACAAAAAATTAAAATCATGAACTTTTTGGAGATGCAGACTGAATGGACTGAATCTCACTAACTTTAAAGTTAAATGTATTTCATTTGCTATATATCTTATAAGAATTTCCAACATTTAGGTATCATTGTAGCAATTACAAATGCTTTTAGAAACAATTCATCCCTTAATTTTCTGTTATGTGACTACTCAACCTTTCTCCTAGTGTAAGAGTGACATGCATCTGGCCAGGCATGGTGGCTCATGCCTGTCAGTTTCAGCCTATGAAGCCGCTGGGCCTAGGGATCGTGGTTCAAGTCCCGCCCGGGGCCCGTAGTGAGACCTAGTTCCAAAAAAATAGCTGGGCGTGGTGGCGCGTGCCTGTAATCCCAGCTACCTAGGAAGCTGAGGCTGGGCATTGCTTGAGTCTGTGGTACCCAGGGCAATGTGAGCCTGCGGTTCCATGGGCAAAAATAGCGAGAAAAAAAAAAAAAAAAGAAAGGAGTAACGTGCATCCTCTGAAATGTAGAAACAGCATCCTTGTCCTTCCCTTTCCTTTTAAATTTCCCCCAACTTTTATCCTTCTCACATCTATTGCTTTAAGGTACTGAAAATAATTTTTTATATCTATCTTTTATACCATCAATCATCAAATGGGTCATCTGAGTTCAGTCTTAGTCCTCTCATTTCACTATGGAGGAACGTAAGACTCAGAGAAGTGATTTGACTGTCAAAGAGATGAGGCAAGAGGGAAGTCAGAGAGACGTGAAATGTGGGATGAACTCAACCCACCATCACTGGCTTGGAAGTTGAAGGGGTACAGGCAGGGAGATGTTGGTCTCTAGAAGCTGAGAATAACCCCTGCTCAACAGCTGGCAAAGGAAATGGGCACCTCATGGACATGAATTCTGCCAATAACCTGACAGGAATGGAACCCTGCCAACATCTTGGATCCAACCTATGATACTTACCAGAAGACTAATTGAGCCATGCAGATCCAAACTGCTGACTCACAGAACTCTGGAGTTAATGAGTTACTGGAGGTGTGTTGACCTAACAGTAGTAACAGAATATAAATACAACGGCAAAAGCTGTTTAGTAGTGACTCAGGTGATCCTGGATTCCATGCTGTTTCCATGAGCTGCTCAGACAGCACCATTCTAATATATTTTTTTTTTGTTTTCTACAAGTGGAGAAATAAAAGAATAGAAAAGTTAAGCTATGCAAGCTTCAGGTCACATAACTAATTTTGGTGGGGAGCAGCGTGGCTCAGAGTGTCTGCCCCTTTACCACTTTGCTCTGTTGCTTTTCCATGTTAGGAGGTGGTGAGGAAGGCTTAGAAGGATTCTTGTCTGGTGTATTTCTTAGAATTCTATCCAACTTGGAATAATAATAAAGGACCATCTTTCTTCCTCTAGAACTCAGAGCATGGGACCAGAATGGGGGGGCTTAGCATGGGATGTCCAGTGTTGCCTGAAAGGGGGGAAATTGTGGCTCAACATGCTAATTGACCTTGAGAAAGTAACTAAATTTAGCTAGAGTAGTAAATTTTCTGAGCCAGTTTCCTCACACATCAACACGAGGCAGGTAATACCTATAGTCTGAGACTGTTGTAAGAAGTGAATGAGATAATGGGTGTGAAGCATAATGTTGCAGGCATGGAATACAGCATGCACTTAATATATATTTGTTGAACTGTGCTGCCCGCCCTGGTCTGAGTGGCTCTGGAGTCCAGCGTTAATACAAGGAGAGAAAGGTCTGTCTTGCCAATCGTAGCACAGTCTTTTCTACATCAAGTTCCAAGGTACTGTCTTCCAAGACTATTCCTGTTCTTTGCTGCTGCTTCCATCTACCTGTGTTCCTGTGTTCTGAGCCTCTGTTCTCAACATCACTGTTCATGCAGTGTGCCAGAATGGCAACCTCACACCCAGATCCAAATAACTGGCATTGAGTTGAGTCTGTTGAATCTGCTTCTATAAAAGTTGGTAGGATTTGTTTCCCTCTCTGTTTCCTCATGGTTAAGGATTTAGGTCAGGTCCTCATCTGCAGGCTTGGATTATAAGTACAGATTCTTGACCCATCTCCTTATCTCTAAGCCTCCATACCTGTGCTGCTTATCTGTCCAAAACACCAAACTACATATTGCTTCACCCTTCCCACATCCCTTTTTATCTTTTAGTTGCTTTTAGTGAGACCTTGTACAATTTGACCCTTTTCATGGCCATATTCTGGCCAGGGATGAATGTACTTGACTGCAATTATTTTAAAATATTTCTGGGTACACAGAGTGATGGCGGTGACTGGGTAGGGTGACCGGGTAAGGGAGTGCCCCCACACTAAGCTTGTTTCATTATTCAGTAATCAAGGGTGACTAACTGCAGTCTTTACCAGGTCCATTAATTTCTCCGTCCTTTATACCCTTTAAATATTTCTTTGTCACCAATTTTTCCACCAAAGTTTATACAAGAAGACAAGAAGAACAAAATCCAGCCCTGAGAATTTGCAGAAATCCCAGAGAGCCATTGAGATAACCTCTGGGTCAAGAAACTCAGAGATACTATGTATATAAACTCTGGTTTCTGATACACAATTTATAGGTCTGAGATCCTTAAGGTTATTAAGCTATAATTTAATGCACTTAAAAAAACTCAGTTATTGCTGACTTCTAAAATATAGGTATCATAATCTCATAGCTACTTTATACCCCAAAAAAGGCGTATTTAAGTGTGTTTGTTTTCATTTGTATGGCCTGATATGCCATTCACTGAAATTTCTTCCCACTGTTTAGGAAAAAGATGAAAACTTCACTTATTTTTACAATTTACATCATCTGATAATGCCAGTTGTCTACTAGGCACTGTTTAAGAACTTTACTCGATGAGGTAGGTCCTGTCAGTATCTCCCACCCCCATTTTGCAGATGAGGGAACTGAAGCACAGGAAGATTTAATAACTAAGTATCACACAGTGAGTCTTCAAAGTCTGGTCCCTGCCTTTTTCACAGACTTCATCTCACCGTTCCTTCTCACTCTTTCTCTTCACCTCTGTGTTTCATGGTCTTTGTACAAGTGGGCTGGATGTGGCACACGTCTTCTCTGTTCTTCACTCTGTTCCCAGTGATCATGATATTCTGCTATGACTGTACTTGCAAGAGGCGCAGTACTAAATGCCACAAAATTCCTTGATGGTTGACATTAATGAACTTCGATCAGGTCAGAAGTGGTTTTATTTCTCTCCCCAGCATGTATGCTTCTTGGGCTCTGTTGTTGGGGCCATCATCCACACTTGTGTTCTCTCTTCCCAACTCTGTTGGGAGGATCACTGCTAATCTTTGCCTTTAGACCTACTGCTGTGAACTTTCTCTTTACTCTCTCTTGCCCTGCACCCACATTCCACCCCTCGGTACCTCTTGTCAGATTTACCTTCGCATCCTTCCTTAATCTAACCACTTCTTTTTTTTTTAATTTTTAATTTATTTATATATAAATTTCACAACATTGTAATCCCAGGGGTTACCTCCCCACCCTTCCATCCCTTCCCCCCCTTTCCCTCCTGCTCAAAGTTGTACACTTTAGTTTGGTGCTTAGCTTGTTTTGATTTTTCCTCAAGGCTTTTGTTTATTTTTTTCACTATATCCCATATATTAGTGAAACCATTTGGTTTCTGTCTTTTTCTTTATGACTCGTTTCTGCTAATATGATTTCTTCTAAGTACATCCATGTTGTTATAAATTCGTCGAATTTGTCATTTTAAATTGATGAGTAATATTCCATTGTGTATATATACCACAATTTTTTCATCCAGTCATCTGTTTTGGGGCATTTAGGTTGTTTCCACGACTTGCAATTATAAATTGTGCTGCAGTAAACATCCGAGCACAGGTGTCCCTTTGTACCCACATTGAGGTCTCTTTTGGGTCGATTCCCAAGAGAGCAATTGCTGGGTCAAATGGTAGTTCCATTTTCATTAACTTGAGGGCCTTCACACAGCTTTCCATAGTGGTTGGACTAGTTTGCATTCCCACCAGCAGTGTAGTAGTGTTCCTTTCTCTTCACATCCTCGCAGCAATTCTTGTTGTCTGTTCTTTGGATGTGGGCCATTCTTACTGGTGTAAGGTGGTATCTCATTGTGGTTTTGATTTGCATTTCCCTTATTACTAGAGATGTTGAGCAATTTTTCATGTGCCTGTTGGCCATTTGTATTTCCTCTTTGGAGAAATGTCTTTTTAGTTCTTCTCCCCATTTTTTGATTGGGCTTTTTGATTTGCTTTTGTTTAGTTCTGTGAGTTCCTTGTGGATCATGTGAGTTCCTTGTGGATCTTCATTATTAATCCCTTGTCACTCACATGACGAGGGATTAATAATGGAAATGGGAAAATTTTTTCCCATTTGGTTGGGCCTCTTTTAGTTTTTTCTGTCATTTCTTTTGCTGTACAGAAGCTTTTTAGTTTGATGTAGTCCCATCTGTTTATGTTTTCCTTCATTTTTTTGCCTTCTGTAGATGTTTCTAGAAAGGGATTTCTGAACTGTAATTCATGGAGAGTTTTGCCCAAGTTTTCCTCTATGTATGCTATGGTTTCAGGTCTGACCTCTAAGTCTCTTATCCATTTTGAATTGATTTTTGTACATGGAGTAAGGGAGTTTTCTTGGTTCATTTTTTGCATGTCTTAACCACTTCTTTTCTCTACCACCACCCCCACCCCCACCCCCACCATCACCAGGTTAGTGACAACCACCCTCATGGTCTCGCTGCTTTCCTGCTTCTCCTTGGTCTTGCTTCCTCTCTTATCCTTTCCAGTGCACTGCTAAGTCAACCAATGATCAGATCATTCCTGTGTGCTCATCTCACTGGCTTTTGTGACATTCAGAACTCAATCCAGTGTTGAACTGCCACCTGTAACCACCCCTCATGATTCTGCTCACAATACATCTTCATCTTAATTTCTTCCTGTCTTCCCTGCTTGTCCCTGTCAGATGGTGTCCTCATACTGTTCTGGAAGCACTCCACATAGTCTCTCACCTCAGGCACCTGCTGTTCTCATCTTAAATACTCTTTTCTAACTCTGCCTACGGTGCTCCTCTTACTCTTCATGTCTGTTTGAGCTTTATTTCCTCAGAGAAGAGGATTGCTCTCCGTCTCCTAACCCTGTTTATTTTCCTTCACGGCACCTGACATTTTTTTCACCACATATTTATGTGCTTTTCTGTTCTCTCTCCAGGATATACAGGGATTCAGCACCTGCAAAACTACCTGGCACATATTAAGAGTTTGTTAAACATTTGGAAGACATAGGTGAATGAATTATTGAAGAGTTAACACTGAAAATGGGAGTAGAGAGAGTTAGATATTCCCAAAAAGTTTCTGCTGAGAGAAGCTAGGCAATAGAAGACAATCTATTTAGGGGTGATTCCTTCCCCTTGATAACAAAAGGGCATTTATCTACTTTAGAGAGACAGGGGAAGCTCAGGTTGAGGGAGCTCCTTTCTCCCCTCCTCAGTCTGTTTTATACATATGTTGACTACCTCTGGGGTCCTGCATCCTGCTGGCTGGAGGCTTTGGGAAGAGCATCTGACCTACCACTTCCACGTAGAACAGCTGTTCTTTTTTTTTTACTTCTCCTGCATTGAGCATCTTTTTGGTAGTTGGCCAGAGAAACTTGGTGCACAGGTATTACTCTTTTCTTGAATACTTTGGGATGTGTAAAGAACTTATTTGTCCTCTTGGGGGTAGGGTCTTTTAGGAGAGGTGCAGCTCTTTGGCTGAATAGCAGACCCTTTCTCAGGGAAACTCACTCTTCAAGGGATTTTTGCTCAGGCCTCCCAGTGTTGAGCAGTGGTTTGTAGTAGTTTTAGGTCTCCATATTCCAGTCTCAGCTCTTTCCACTGATCTTGTCATTTATGGATTATAATGAAACAAGGATGGCCAATATACTTAGAGTGGCTACTATTGTATTACATGTTTTATATGTCTTACAGCTTGGGCACTACCAAGGAGCTAACTGAATGAGCATTCGCTTTCTTCTTCTCTGGATTTTACCAAGTTGGGGCCACCAGAATGGTGGGCATCAATTCTGTGGATTGTGTCACATTGAACTGACTGAGTCATCTCCCTACATACATAAACGCTTAAAGATGAATACGAATTGTGACTGCTTATGCTAATTTCTGGAATAGACTTTTTGCTAAAACAGGATGAAAAATATATTATATCACATTTCTTCCTTCCACCCAGTTCTTAGACAGCAATGAATGTTGATTTTACTACAGCTTGATTATGATGATGGTGTCATAAGAAGATTGATGTTTGTTTTGCTTTAAGAAAACTCAGGGTAAATAAGGTGGCATCTCATGTCTACAATGGTCAGTCTGGAACACAACTTTCATCTGAAAAAGTAGGTAGAATAGTTCCCTGAAGATTTGAAACAGGAGACTCATGTTCCTACCTTAAAACCAAACCCCTTAGCACTTCCTATTCCTGATTCCTGTTTTGTGCCCTATTTCCAAGTCTTCGCAGTTATCTTTCCCCCCCAGCCTGGACTAGGTAAGGGGAGCAGCAAACAGGAAGAGGACAAATGAGGTTGCTAATCAAAGTCACACTGAGGGAAGAGAGTAATGACAGCTGACAGCAAGGAAGTGACAGCAAAACTTAACCAGAAATGCAGGCCTGCTGTAAGCTAGATTGGAATTGTCTGCTTTTATCTGCTTGTCCTGGAAAGATGTTGTGGAGATTACCTTCAGGCGTGTCACACAGGAGAGGAATATTGGAGGGAATGGCTCCACCTGGGAGGAATCTCAAAAATTTATTTTGAATTTGTCAAGTCGAAGAGCTCTGTCTGGGGAGGAAAGTGGTGGAACAGGAAACAGAGCAAATGTTGCTTGGTTCCAATCAGATCCTGGAAGGCTAAGAGGTAGTTCCCGAGGTAGGAGGTATATATATATATATATATATATATATATATATATATATATATATATATATATATATATTTATTATTACACACACACACATACACAAACTCATATATTTTACTTCATTGTCTACCCCGAGGTTCTCCCACCACCTTGTCACCTATGAAGCAACTGCTTGATCCCTTGTGTCCATCTCTCCCGCTTGATCCCTTGTGTCCATCTCTCCCCCAACTATACCCCCTCCCTACCTCTTGCTCTATGCTTCAGTTCTGCTGTCAGTTAGTTTTAAATTTTTCTTGTCTGTTCATTTCCCCCCCCTATATCCCTCATATAAATGAAACCATCCACTATTTCTCTCTCTTTCTGACTTACTTCTGGTAACATGATTCCTTCTAGCTCCATCCATGTTGCTGCAAATGAGTTTGTCTTTTTTGACTGATGAATAATATTCCATTGTGTACATATACCACAACTTTTGGATCTTGTGGCATGAGTGTTAATGATGAGAAGTGGACTGGGATCCTTGTGGGTCCATAGGTTGATTCAAAAAGAAAATGAGAAGAATTGAGTTTTTTTGGTGTCGGTCTTTATTTCATATAGCTACTAAGAAAGAATCTACCATAGATGGGTATTTTGGAGTGGTGAATGTGTGTTCTAGAGGAGTGTTATGATCGTACAATGTGATAGATGTAGCATAGAAAGCCTTTTTAGCTAAGTGTAGAAAGAAATTTAACTTTAGCTGAATAAATATTGACAGTAACATTTGTGTGACATAATATTTGCCCCATATCACAATGAATTCTTTTCTTCTTTCTGCATTGGGGCTAGAAGGGGATCTCTCTCATATCCTTACTGTGAGAACCTAGTAGGATTGTCTGAGAGGAAAACTTAGGAAAACCCTCCATCTCTAAGATTGCATTGAGCCTCCAAGAATTTAACACAAGTGTTCAATCAACTTAAGCTCCAAGTAAGATCTTGGTTGTTGTTCCTTTCGTGTGTGTCTCTTCAGATTTCAGAGAATTAGTTTGTCTGCTACCTAAATTCTAATGTGATTTCAAGAAAAGCTATTAACTTTCAATTTCTCTACCTTTTTCTCATTATAAGGATTAGAGTGATGGCCTCCAAGATCTTTACCTATCAAGATCTGTCTAACTCCTAGTCATTCATTGTCTACATCCACATTCTGTTTGCTTCTGTTTCCATATGTGTCTATAAACAGCCTCAGGTTTAGTCAGTCTCAAGCCTGGAAGTGTGCATTTTGCCCTCTAGGGAATGAGTTCTCCAGAGAGTGCTAGTTGTAGTTGTAAACCAGACATGACTTTATTCGAGACTCAAGTGTGAGGCAACAAGTGCTGGAAAGAACAATTAGCCTGGGTTTCTGAAGGGAGTTAGGAGGAGCTATTGAAAGGTTAAGTTGACAAGGCAGAAAAATGAGCAGCATTAAAGCTTGGGTTCTCAGCCCTCTCTGTCTAGGAAATCATGAGACAATAGCCAGGATCTAATGCTTTTTGTCCATAATGCCATATGGTTAGTGTGGTAGAGTAAATTATTTGGGTAGGACTGGCCAGTCCATGATTTTACTGGCTAGCAATTTCTTTTACCTAGGCTGTCTGAAATGCATCATGATTTCTTGTCTGAAAGTGTGGTGTTCTTTTCAACTCTAATAATGCACTTTGTCAGTAGATGTTAACTTTAAGTAACATCTAGGACTATTCTTATTAACATCTGATGATTTGTCCATTGCAGTGTATAACATGGTGTCATCTTGTTGCCCCTGCCATTTGGTCCAAATGATTTAGTAGAAACAAGCAAAGACATAGGGCTCTGGAGAGAAGGATGTGGATGCATTTTATTGTTATTATTTTTAAATTATTTATATATAAATTTCACATCTTTGTAATGCCAGGGATTCACCTCCCCCTCCCCACTGCCACCCCCCCCTTCACCCTGCCTCAAGTTGTGTGCTTCAGTTTGGTGGTTAGCTTGTTTTGACTTTTACTCATGGCTCTTATTAATTTTTTTCACTATATCCCATATATTAGTGAAACCAGTTGGTTTCTGTCTTTTTCTTTTTGACTTGTTTCTGCTATATGATTTCTTCTAAGTACAACCATGTTATCAAAAATCATCAAATTTGTCATTTTTAATTGATGAGTAACATTCCATTGTGTATATATACCTCATATTTTTCATGCAGTCATCTGTTTTGGGGCATTTAGGTTGCTTCTAAGTCCTCTTTACAATTATAAATAGTGCTGCAGTAAACATCCGAGCACAGGTGTCCCTTTGTACCCACATTGAGATCTCTTTTGGGTAGATTCCCAAGAGAGCAATTGCTGGGTCAAATGGTCGTTCCATTTTCATTAATTTGAGGTTGGACAGCTTTCCATAATGGTTGGACCAGTTTATATTCCCACCAGGGATGTGGAAGCATTTTATGAAAACTTTAAAATTGTTTCTTTAATTTCCATCACTTTAATAAAATGATTCTATTAAATTGGGACATATTCAAAGAAGTTAGACAAATAGATCAAAGGGAAATGAAATTCGAATAAAACAACTTTTAATATGTGGTCTTTTTAGTGATTAAAGAAGTTTTTGTGACATTTCCATGACTTTGTATATGTACAGAGAAAGTGACTGGATGGAAATGTCTTTTATTTTGATCACAAAGCTAATAAAGTTCTGAGCACTGTGATGTGACACACATTCTCTCCAACTGCATATGAGACTGGACTCAGGGAAAAGAGAGTCCCAGGCATAAGCATTTGACCTGTTTTCGACCTTGGGAACTCTTATTTCACTTGCAAAGACCAAATGAAATGATAACTGTACGCGTCAGCAGTCTAGGATTTAGCTGGCCCTGGAGATGTTGTGTTAGTGTCCTGTGGGTGGGGTCTAAATTAGATGGCAATCAGGTATGGACACAGGAGTGGTCATTACTGCAGGCAGATGTGTATGGCTGATGCTTGGCAGTGAAGATGGCTGCAGGGGGAATTCCTTGATAAAAAAATGAGTTAAAATGAGACAATGGATTATCCAGAAGGGTATTTTTCTACAGACTATACTTTTATTGGTGGAGGCAATCAAAGGGAAAAAACGGAGTCATTAAAAATAAAAGCTGCTATAATGTATTTATTTAATATTTTGATGTAGCACACATAGGCATATATATGAATCTTTTTCCTTAGTCTAAGTAAACCAAAGGAAATACTGTCTTTCCCCTCACCAAATAAACATAGATAGGAAACTGGTACATTAAGGCAAAGTAGGAACCTAATGTACAGGGGTATAGGGACTACTTGCAAAAGAGTTAAATCTTTATGCATGTGAACCAAAATGCCCATGATCTCATTACACCTCAGAGAGCTTGAAAGCCTTGCTTTCTAATCACAAAGAAAATTCAGCACACAAATGACCTGTGTATTAACATCTCTGCAAATCTCAGGCAAGAGCTGAGATTTATATACATTTTACATACCCCTGAGGAAATACCCATTTCATGCCATTGAGAGGCCAGATGTATTTTTCTCTGTGAAATGTGATCAGAATGTAATTAGAAGAAAATATAGTGCATATTCAAAAACAAATAGACAGTATTCTTTAAAACTCTTGTAATTTGGAACAGGCAGCATTATCAAATTAGAGGAATTGTATGGGGAGGTTTTTATTGTGGAATTGGACCTGTGTGGTTAGATCTGCAACAGTGCATTGATTTCATTCTATGACCATTGAGCTGAATTGAAATTTCACATGCCCCAAAAACTTTGTTTGAAATGATTAATAATGTGACAGAAAGTCTCACATTAGATAGTGTGATTCCTTGAAAATGTCAATGTGGATTTGAATCTATTTTTTCCCCCCAGAACCAATTTTACATGGAAGCAAAAATGAAGATGGCTTTAGGGGAAACATGTACACATTTCTAATAGAAGTTACTAGAGCAATCATACAGACTGCTCTTATTCTGCTACATCTGTGCAGTTTACTGTAAGAAAGTGATTAATATGTTTCAAATTTTGAACTTATGGACTGCAACTATTTTAGTGTCATATCATCAAAACACACAAAAACCTGACATATCTAATTTCTGTGTAATCCCAAGTAGTATAAAATTATATTTGTATTTATAATGTTTAGGCATTTGAGTGAATTGTGTGACATAAGCGTGGACAATTATATACAGGAACATGAATAAAACATGTTCGATTGCATGAACAAGGCAGACACTAGCCAAAAAAATTGTATCTGTGCATGATGAATTAGGATGAAAATTCATCCTTTAATCTCTTCTAGACTTAGGATCACAGTATTTTATATATGACTGAATACTTTCCCGAGAGAGGAGTTATCTGGGGGAAAAAGGGCATAATTTATAACTGGTGTACTACAAGGATCTTAATCCTTAGCTATATATGAATCAAAAGATGAGTCAAACATTGTTAGTGTTCCCAAACCTCTCTGAAGAGGTCCAAAGAGAGCATGGATTAGTGGCAATGGGTTTAATGACAGGATTAGCTAGGGTTGCTTCCGAATTGAAGGCACTAGGAACTCACTTTACAATGCAGAATAAATATTCTCATAAGCAGATTTGGGTATCATCTGGGCTGTTAGTGGACGCCAAGGAACCAATAACCCCTTGCCTTGCTCTGGTAAACCATACACATGGGAAGAATGTCTGAAAGAATGTCTTAAAGGAAAGTTTGTGGGATCACCTTAAGGATTGAAACTAGACATGTGGCCATTTTAAAATGTGGCTCCAAATTCTTTGGTAGCTCTTCCTTGTAAGGGCTCGTGTCCCTTCCCTTGGGATCTGGACAGGGCTATTTGGACCCTATTTGGACAACAGGGTACAGAGAAAGTGTATTTTGAAACTTGGTTAGAAAAGGTCATGTGACATAAACCTATGTCTCTTAATATGCTTGGTTTGGGAAAATGTAGAAGGAAAACCAGCCCTCTGAGATGGCCAGGCTGGAGAGGCCACGTATGGGCACTTTAGGACACAGCAGTCAAGTCTTCAAATGATCACAGCTGGAATCTTCCCAGACATTGAGCATAAACTGACTCTGCTTCCCACTCCTTTTCTAAATACCTACCAACAGAAGCTGTGGAAATAATAAATTGGTATTTCACACCATTTAGTTTTGAAGTGGTAGGTTTGCAGCAGCAATAACTGAAACAAGCCAGTGTTGCCCAAACTTATCTTCACTGATGATCACTTGGGGAGCAAGTTAAACACACATTTCCATGTTTTACCTGTGGTCATTCTGACTTAATATGTCAGACCAGGGATAAGCATAAAGAAATCTGTCTAAACAAATGGTACAGAAAGTTAACTATGATGAATTGTCTCTCTGATGCCACATGATTTATTGGCCAATTTTGATATGAGAACTTTTTATGATATTTATTTGAATACTTAAAATAGGTGATGGGTCCATTATTTTCCCTATTTTAAGATTATAGAGCACACCACTTAAAGGTTTATTTTTCCAATCTCACTTTCGAAAAGTAGAGACAAGACAAGTCATTCTACTAAATTAGAGCAGACTGGAGGTCAATGAGGTTTGTTTGGAGGGAATTTTGTGGAGAAGAGGGAATGGGAATTAGGTTCTTGATGCTGAGAGACTAGACCTGGCTTAACATCCAGATGGAGGCTGGAAGCAGGCAGGGAATGAATGACTTCCCTGATTCAGTCATAGTGCCCAGCACTCTATTGCACTCTTTTACACTATTATTCTAACACCACCATGAGTAGACACCAAGCCATCTTTTTAAAATTTAATATTATTTTTAAAATTGATAGCACATGCACACATACATATTTATTTTTTACATAGTTGTCTATCTCGAGGTTCTTCTACCACCTTGTTACCCGTGAACTATCGTTTTAATCTCTTGTGCCCATCCTTCCTCTGATTTTACCCACCTCCCTCTCTCTTGCTCTAAGCATCAGTTCTGCTCACAGTTTCAAATTTTCCTTGTCCTTCCTTGTCCTTGTTGTCCTTGTTTGTTTCTTTTGCCTATATCCTGCATATAGGTGAGATCATCCAGTATTTCTCTTTATTTTTCTGGCTTATTTCTGCTAACATGATTCCTTTTATGTCCATCCATGTTATCACAAATGCATCAAATTTGTCTTTTTGATTGCAGAATAGTATTCCATTGTGTACATGTACCATAATTTTCTGATCCATTCATCTATTTTGGGGCATTTGGGTTGTTTCCATAT
>PVHY01016966.1:0-32519 GCA_004024945.1 Uropsilus gracilis
TCTATTGGATGCCATATTCTCTAATTAATGTTTGAAAAATGCTCCCCAATAACCTCTTTCCCATCCTGTTGCTACTCTCCTACTTTAGGTTTTTATTATGTTTTCCTTGGATATAAATTAGTTCCTGGACTTTTCTTGCTTGGGGTTCTCACTAGCTCCCAAGTGTGTCTTAGACAGTACCAGAGAGCTCTTTACACAGCAGAACTCAGGAAATGTCAGTGTTTCACATGACCTGCTCTAACTTTCTTTCCTCCCCTCTATGAGAAAAATGTTTGCCCTGCTAAATTAGAATTAATAAAACTGACTATAGTTTTCTATTATCTGAGATTTCTATGACATTTCTAATCTTTATATTTGATATGATCATAAATATAACCAAAGTCATACTCGTCTGTGTCTAACAGAAACTAACTCCCTCTACTCTTTCTGAGTTTCTCCGTTTATTGCCTTGAAAGTGCTTAGAAGCATGGCATTCTGGCTGGTTCTCCTGCTTGCACACCTCCTTTTCTCCCCTGCTTCTGATGCTGTTGTCACTGTCATCCTGACCCTCCCACTCTTGGGGGAGGAAAGCACTTTCTTCCAAATTGAGGCACAAATCTTTTTCTACTCACTCTTTGCAAAACTGAGACAAGGCTATATATTTTTTAAAATTTCCTTTTTCTTTTTAAGAATTATAATTATTGAGGTAGTGCTGTTTAATTTAACAGTGTATGTCTTAGGGGTACACGTCTATACTCTTGCAATTGTCTTTCACTCTACCTATCACCAAAGCCCCAGTAATCCTCCATTATTTTTTCAGGTTTTCTTTTATGCCTCGAGAGGCTACAGATTTAAAGGAAAAAACAGAAGAATAAGGAATGATGTAGTTGAAAGAGAATATGTAGAATATATAGTTATTGTTGGCCAAGATCTATGGCTTTGAATTTTCCCTGGTCACCAAGTAACTAGGGCAGTTTACTCACAACATCAGAATTTCCATACTTCTCCAAAATGAAGAATCCAAAGGACCAGCGGATCAATTATTTTTATTTTCTCACCCCATTATAGAGCCTCCTTACCTTAGCCTTCACTTCATCATTTCCCCTGATTGACAATGAAAATATAATTTCTTTTAAGGGAAGCCCAAAGTCTCATCCATAGTGAAATGTTGACCCCAATTAATCTAGTGTAAAATGATTTGTTTAGGTTGAGTTATTCAGATAATATGCAGAAATTTATTTAAGCAAATGCAAACCCAATTATAATTCTAAGTATACTGTATAGATTAAATTTGGCTATTATACATCATGACTGGTTTCTAGTATCTAATGAATTTTCTTACTAATACTTTGCTTTTAGCAGTTTTGTAAATTGCTAGGGATACTGACATATTGCAATAATTTTCACAAATAGCTACTGGAATCCTAATATGCATAGATTAAATCTCAATTTCAGGTGGTTTAGGGAAAGAAGTGTGAATACATTTTTAAAGTATTTTGTTGAAAGGAGTGGATGTCATGACTGAGTAGAACTTGAGGGAGTTTTGTGAAATATAGAACTGTAAGGAAGAAGGAAAGGGAGCCTGCAAAGAAAGAAAGAGGATAAAGAGAAAGGAGAAGAGAAAGAGAAGAGTAATAGTTTTTCACTAGAAAATATTATAACTGACTTTTAACAGCATTTAATTAAAGTCATGTGGGTAATGTTCTGGTATTATTATATGTGCACATTTTATGTGCACAGTGTTGTTATGAATAGGAAGAGAATGTCTGAAAGTTATGTCTTTGAAGGGAAATTAATTAGGAATTATGGTGGGAAACAAGCATTTTTTTCCAAGAGAAATATAATTACACATTCATTAAAGAATTCTCAAAACTCTATACCATGTGTACATATATACTTTTACTCAACATTCTGTTCATCAGTCTGTTTATAATAATGCAATAAATCTTGATGCTTTACACTCAACTTCTGAGATAAAACTACTGCAGTAGAGTTTAAACTACAACAGTAGACGTTGTGAAATATATTAATTTTTATTTTTTTAAATAGGACACTCTAAATGTATTGCACAGGACCAAGTCTGAAGCAATAAAAATTTGCAGAACTATTTGGCCTTGGAATTCAGTCATCAAAAGAGAACTGCCAGCTCTGCTTTAACTGACAAGGGAGTGAGTTTGATTCACTCTTCTCTTGCCCTTGGCGCTGAAGGCAGGCTGTCTATATATAACCTTTGTGAAATATGAAGTAGTTCTTCCCTTTGAGAACAAGACCCTCCTTTGATATCTGGTCTCTTCCTGGAGTCTTATGGTGATAGAATAGACCCTGACTTACATGAGAACAACTAATGAAGAGAAATTGGGAAATGCAATTTAATAATGAAATCAGAATGATTTCTTGATTGGCTAAGTGATAAAGGTGATAAACTTTACATTCTTTCAAATTCAAGCATATATTTTAAGCTAAGTTATTTCAGATGAGATTGGGCTCATTCAGGGTGGTATGGTCATAGACTGAGTTAAATTATTTCACAATAAGACATTCTTGAATATTTGAATTTCTATTATTTATGTATTTGGAATGTATCAATTATCATAATGACTATAATTGATCTGAAATGTTCAATTAGAGTCATGCAAGTGAATCCTGGTGCTCTTGTATGCATTATACAAACAGTGCTTTGTGCTCACAGATAAAAGAAAGTTCAAGAGAGAAATCTTCAGGGAGAAATTATTTAGGAATTAAGGTGGATTATGAAGCTGGATGCTACAGTGTATTTCATTCTCCCTTGGAAGAAACTATCTTCTTTCTCTTCCTGTGTCTTTTCTTGTCCCCTTTTTCTCTTCTTCACAAGAAGTCCAGGACTACAAAACCTACTAGTAAATGTCACTGCTCCTCCTGATCTTTTACTTAGCAGGACAGCGTGTCAATAGAATCTGGATTAATAGATCCTCACTCTTCTACTCCTCACTTCTCTCAAGAACTGCTGCTATTAGAGAATTAGTGTTAAATCAATAGCCACACTATCTTAAATGGCTCGAATATAGTGACCTGAAATTTAAGTAATTAAATGTGAATTTTGCTTCCCCCACCCTAACCCCAAGTACTACTGTGAAGTTTAAAAAAATACAAAATAGCAGTCATTTTACAGTAGCCAATAGTTAATAGAAAAGGTTTTATTTTTTTATACTTCTGTTTTTATCTAAAATAAGCCGCTTTAATAAAAGCTTAAGCAAATTTAAAATTGTTTTGAAAGTTCATGGTAGGCAGTGTTCCTAACCCCAAACCAATAAAACATCCCACGTGGCTTCAATGTTTATAAATGCTGTGAAAAGCAGACTCTGCTCTTTGCCAATGTGTTCCCTTTCAAGAACTCATGAATATTCTACCCTTCTGTGTCTAGTCAGAAAAACAGAAGGCATGCTCAGTATTTCAGGTAGAGAAATTAATACAGGGAATTGATCATCTGGGTGATGGAAAACATAAAAGGTAAATAGAGGTTAATAAGACAATTGAGACGTTCTAACCACCACCAATTGAGACGTTCTAACCACTTCCATGTGTACAGGTTTACCTTGGGGCACCTGGCTTGCGGTTTTGCTTTTCTGGTATGACTGGACTGCAATTTATTTGCCTACCCCACTCTCCTTGAAGGGACGCTGTCTTTACCTCACTCATAATTTGCTTTGGGCAAAATCAGACCAGGAGGACCACAGATGACTATGTGGGTACTAGCTGGACTCAGGTTAGAACTAGAACCATCTGAGAGGTGGGTCAGTAATTGTTGGAGTTAAGGGAGAGGAGTAATGCCTAGCAAGAGCTGGAGCCATGAAGGAGTCCTGAGCACTATCAGGGGTTCTTAGGACTCTAATAGAGAAGGGAAATACTCCTTAACCTCCTCATAAGGAAAACTCTTAGGATTGCAGAGCTTTACTTGTGTCCTTCAAAGATTCTTTCTGTATCTTGTCTCCCAGGGCAGGAGTCAACCATAGGTTAAACTCAATTTTGTTCAATAGAACCATTCATAGACCCATAATACCAGTCACTAGTAAATGGTTGGCAGAGTGTTTACCAGTGGGGTTAAGTAAGGTGCTCTTTTTTGTTCTTCTTACATTACATTTTAATAGAAATTATGAGACATTTTTACCCTTCTCTGTTATTCTACAATATAGAGAACAGAAATTTAATAATACCAGTATGTATTTATACTTCCTGTGTGTGGAATTCTGCTAGGAGCTTCCTACGTATTAATATTTTAATTCTCAAAATAGCCTCATGAGGAAAATACTCATTTTATGGAAGAGGAAACACTGTGAGTTTAGCTAATAGACACATTGTTACACAGCGATGGCATGGTTTTATTTGGGGAATACTAACAATGGCCCTTATAATCAGTTCTACTACATGATCATTGCCACAAAGAAGGTTCTCAGAGCAATTATTTTAAAATGGCATATTATTTTCTTATAGACTTTCCCCACACATCAGCATCTTAAACCTAGCTATCATCTTCTTTCACATATACCACTGCAATGAACTCTGGACTTTTCTTCCACTCCCGTTTTTGTCCTCTGCAGTCGATATTCTGCAAAGCAATCAGAATTGCTGTTCGAAAAAAACACAACTTCACTTTTCAATGTCCTCCAGTGATTTTTCCATCACTGGGTAGTAAAGTCCTATATTACCTAAAATCACTTCCATGTGTACGGTTTACCTTGGAGCACCTGGCTTGCGGTTTTGCTTTTCTGGTATGACTGGACTGCAATTTATTTGCCTACCCCACTCTTCTTGAAGGGACGCTGTCTTTACCTCACTCATAATTTGCTTTGGGCAAAATGTGTGAGTTGGAAAAACGTCCAGAGATTATCCTCACCTCTTGCTTATAAGAAGAACATTGATCCTAGTCAGCAGGGAGCTTCAGAAAGTCTGGAGACTTGTAAGCCAGAATCAGTTCACCCTTCAAGACCCCCTGAGGGCTTGCTAGACTGCCTGAGCTCCTGGCAAAGTGACAGCCATTTTGTAACTTCTATCAATGGTGCTGTTTGTTTTGGCCTTTCTTGGGTAAATTTGGTGGGCAGCCAGGGCAACAAAGGGCAGTCCTCAGACTAGAGCTGGAAGAGGCAGCTGGGGTGAATCTCTAAGTAGTAGAAAGGGGCATAGGGCAAAGGAAACAAGCCAAGGACACACATGAGCTAAACTTTAAGACTTAACATTCTTATATTTGAACAAACAGAAAAAGCTAATCCAATTCTAACGGGTCTTAACCTGCTGGATCACCAAGGTGCTTTGGATTTCATCATTGTGGCAAAGAATCGGGATTTCAATCTAAATGCTGCTCTTAACTAGCAAAAGTATCTTAGGTATTTCATATATGAGATTAATGAATAGGAGACTGTGAAAAGCTGAGCATTGTCTTTTGCTAATGTTACATTCATATTTCTGAAAAATAAAAAAATGATGGTCAATTGGTATATAACTGCAAGGAATATTTTACTAGTTGATAAAGGGTGTGATAAAATCATAGGAAAAATTATTTTCTCATGGATTAATCAGAGCTCATCAAAATGACTAGAATAAAACAAAAAGCTTTCATTTTTGAATTGGTTCATGAAGTTGAGTGAAGGTAGACTACATGGCTATGACAATTAGAAAAATATTCAAGTTGTTAATATTTTAATATAAATAATTTGTCACCATTCCCAAGACTTTACAGCTTGTGAAATGTAGAATCTCATGGGATTTGAAAGAGCTTGCAGCCTCTCTGAGTTTATGCAGCCAGAAAATTACTGAAGACATTTTAGTCTGTCTTTTTTCAACTCACAGGTCATTCACGCTGAATTTTCTTACTTTGAGTTCATGCAAGACATTATTAATTATGTGTGTTGCCAAATACCTCATTAATGTACACATGTATTTAAATGTAAATATATATTTATCATTTTTATATACACTTCATTCTGACTATATTAGAAATACTTCATAGAAGAAGAAAAAACTCATTTCTTTCATTCTATCTTACATTACAAGACAAATTAGACATCATTATCTAGTACCTCATAATTTTTCTTCTTAAATCATAGCTTGGCAAATAGGTTTATGTCACTTTTTCTATAAAACTAAAATTGTAGAGATCAAATTTAGTAGGTGATACAAAGACTTTCTTCCACAAACACCACAGACACCAAATCATGATAGTTCAGCCTAAATCCAGATGGGCCAGCTGTTCACTGACTGTTCTTTTTTCACATCCCCTGAGACAGACTACCTATGTTGACTAGTCTCATGCTAAATCATTCTTTTGTTATTAGTTCTTTTTTTTAATTTAAAAATTTTAATTTATTTATATGTAAATTTCACAACATTGTAATTCCAGGTTTACCCCCCTTCTATTCCCCCTCCCCCTTTTCCCTCCTGCTCAAAGTTGTGCACTTCACTTTGGTGCTTAGCTTGTTTTGACTTTTCCTCAAGTCCTTTTTTTTTTTTTTTTTTCACTATATCTCATATATCAGTGAAACCATTTGGTTTCTGTCTTTTACTTTATGACTTGTTTCTGATAATATGATTTCTTCTAAGTACATCCATGTTGTTATAAATTCATCGAATTTGTCATTTTTGATTAATGAGTAATATTCCATTGTGCATATATACCACATGAAACTTTATATGCTGTCTAATTTCTATTACTAAGAATTAGTCCCATTTTTGCTATGGTGTTATTCTTGGAAGATAGAACAAATGGAATAAAAAAGAAAGACTGTGACAATGGCTACTGAGATGTCAGTGAGAGTGGACATCTGGTGATTTTTTTTTTTTTTTTTTTTTTACATTTTAGTGCCTCTTAAGTGTTGATACAGAGATGTCACCTGGGAAAAAACTTAAGGGGAGAATAATTGTGGAACTGCTTGCAATGACTCACATTTTTACATCATCATTGTCATTTTTTAAATCTAGTGTTGATATGAGAATACAATTTCTCAGTTACAGTGCTCTAATTCTTAAGTTCCTATATTTCTTCCATTATATAAATACAAGTTTGCATGAGGACTCTGAAACTGAAGTCAAATATTCTCAACAGTGTGTAAACACCTTCTAGAACAAAGCTTTCCTTAGAACTGTGATAGTAGAAGCAGTGACCAAAGATGTAAAATAACAACCAAATTATGGCAACAAATGTAAATCATTAAGCAATGGTATATTGACATTTTTTCATTTACAAAAGACAATATAAATTCTTGTCTATTACTTCTGTTTAATATTCAGTTTATGTAAATAAATGTTCTTTTTTGATTAAATACTTTTATATATGAATATGACTTTTGAATTTCTACATGTAAGTACATAAAACCTTGGGTCATATCCTACTAATGCTCAGAGTAAAATAATTTGCTTAACCAGTTAACCAAAAATAAACTAAGTAAAAGTTAGAGTTTTCCCCCCACATTTATTGCCTTAAATTATAATCTATTAACATTTAATACAAAACACTCCAGTATTGGGCAGTCTACTACATGGAAGAACTATAGCTTTGGAATTTTCAATAATAAATACACAGAATCAAAGTTATTTCTTAATGGAACAGTACAGAAAATGTCTTGAAATGTCTAAAAATTATGTGATCTTATATTACTTTTAAGATTTGTTTTTTAAACATTTTTATTTCATTTTGCCCATATTGTATTTTAAATGTATTCCCTTGAAAATAGCAAATGCTCACAATAATTTCAAGAATATAAACTTGTAGGAAACATGAAATCAGCCCAACTTAATATTTCAGTGAATCTTTCCATATTTTATGTGTAGTCTAAATTGTATTATATTTATTATTGAATATTATTGAGAAAAGTTGGGAATAAAATGAATTTACCATTAAATTTATATGATTTTTCTATAAGTAAAAATATGTTTGTAACATGAAAAACTTTTAAGGTTAAATTACTAATCGAAAAAATTCAGAATATGAGATTTTATATACACCATTATATTTAAATGTTATAGTAAATGTTATAATAAACTTGGAAATTTGCTAGAATCTGTATTATAAACCAAAGCCAATTGTTTGGCATGGCTTCTGAAACTGATCATATTGTGAAGCATGAGATTCACCTAGAAAAAGGGAAATTAATCCAGACTATTTGAGAACAATGATACAGGTCAAAATATTGCATTCAGTCTAAAGGATGAATAACTTTTTTTTTTGGCAATTTAGGTGAAAAAGTATCCACATATATAAATTTTGATAAAGGTAAGCAAATTGCATACAATTTGTATTTTTAAACAAAACCTACCTCTTTAGAAAATGTTACAAAAAATTAGCAAAGAGAGTAATTTTATCTGTAGCTTTTATTTTCTTGTTAGAATGGAAGTACACACTTTCTCCTCCCAAATTTTGGTAAACTTAGAATGATTAGTTTTTTAGAATAAAGGAGTGAAGGAAGCAGGACTCAAAGGGTGGGGGGTTTGGGGGGAAAGATAACAAAGAGAGAAATTTCAGAGAATTCTCTAGCTCAGCTTGATTCCATAGTTTACATTAGAATATCCATTACAGCTCAGATTTGTCCTACTTGGAGACAAAGGAAGGACTGACTGTTAAACTCCCTTGAAGTCAGTACTTGACTGCTCATTTGCCCAGGAACGTAGCATCTCTTGGACATTCTAGCTCTCTGTATGGAGCTCTAGGACTCTGGCAGTTCAAGGTCTTGCTTCTGAAAAGCACCTAGGAGAGTGTGGTTGCTACACGTGGCTAGTACAGAACTGCTATACACCTGCATGGAAGTTGGGAATGTGATGCTCCCTACATTGCTGGGTCAGAGGGTTCAGCTGTGAGGCAGAGTTTGCAAATCCAAGGGCGGATTTAGAATTTGAGCACTTTTATTGAAATTGGAATTGGAATTTGGAGTAGAGGATGGTGGTGGGGAACCACTAAATGTATGTGCTTGGGACAGGAAAGAAGAGAAAAATACAAAATAATAGAATTTTCTTCTTTTTTTTGAGTTAATGCTGGTTTACAATACTGTATATGATTTAAGGGTATAGGTGCACATTTCTTCAAATGTATGCTTACCACGAAAGAGTTAAGTTGTAAAAGAGTTAAGAGAAACCAGAACAAATTCACCATGGGAGAATAGTCAGCACAGGTAACATGTATCACTCTGATGAGATTCCAGAAGATGATAATTGCTAGAAAATTCTTAGCTATATTTGAAGTTACTGAAATAGTTTCCAGGTGAGTCTAGAGAAACTGACTCGGGCTGTATGCTGGAAAGGAACCTGGTTGTCTAGGGGTTGAGAAAATCTGTACAAATGAAATGCAAAGAAGTTTTGGGGTAATGGTAGATCTGGGAAGAAAGGACAATGATCCTGGACCAAGGCCAAAGGAGGGGCCTGCTGCTTCCCAGGGGAATCAAAATGAAGCCATCCAAGAATAGACTGTTTAAGGCTTTAAACCTATGACAAGTTTTCTGAGGAATGTTAGACAGTGTACTTGTAAATTACCTCAACACTATTTAGTTTGCATTTTCAAATTTCCTCACACTAGAGATTCAGAGTCTTTTCAGAGGTTTCAGTCACTCTGGAATCCCAAATGAGTTGTGTATGTTAACGCATCCTGAGGGTGCTCTATTGCTGCGGATACCATGAAGACTGGGTATTGCTGGCAAGGACAATGGACAGTGAAAAACACCAGAGATTCTGTAAGTGTGGCTTTTGGGTTGACCATTTTGCTTGGTGTAGAATCTATTCTAAAGCAGCAAAGGGAACCCATTGAGTGACTTCTATTCGTGCATTTAAAGTAAGTGTCTCATTTGGATGCAGTACCTTTCAGTCACACATGTTTGACAGCAAATGATTTTTACAAAAAAAAATTTCATAATTATAAAGTAACTATGAAATCATGGTTAAAAAGTAAATTTGCTTCATTGATAGTGCTGCAAACTCCATTTTATAATTTTTTTAAAAGGCAATAGTAAGTTAAGACACAAGAATACTTGACAATGGTGTTTTCACATTTATTTTATTTTTGTGTTCAAGCAAATAAATATCCTTTGAGTTCTAAGAGTTGTTCCCAATCTTTTATAGTCATCTTTAAGCTGGGCACACGTTAGTGTCTTTCACAATGACCAGAAGATTCTGAGCTCACACATTTTTTTAATGCTCAAAATAGTATTTTCAAAAAGTATTTCAAAATTAGGCAATTTCCTCCCTGTAGATCTAGATGGTTCTTTGTGATCAGATTCACCTCTTCTCTCATCATGGAGGATACTACAAAAGTGGTTTTGTTCTTTTAAAAACATGTTTGTTGTAGAAAAATTAAAACACAAACAAAAAGAGAGAACACTATAATAAATTTCCATGTCCCTATGACCCAGTTATACATAAAGTATTATGTTAGTGACAATCACAAAGGGAGGAGGCTCAGTCCTCAAAATGGAGTCCTAAATAAGATGGAGTGACTATGGTTCACCAGTCCTCAACACTCTCTGGTTCACCTGTCCTCAACACATCTGAGATTGCAATTGGGTCTGTCTGCTTCTAGGGAATTTCCTACAAAATGGGTCATTAAAAAGAAAACAACAACTATGGACGCATATGCGACAATTATTAAACATTTAAGTGTACCTTGCAAGTATCTTTCCTTAAGCAGAAAAATCAAGAATGATGACAAAAAGGAAAAGAATCAGAATTGGTCTTCTGTGCTGGTCCACAGTGGCAACAGTGGGCTCTGCACAGACCAATGGTAAGTTTAAAAAAAGTGAAGTAGTTGAAGGATCCTTCTGACTCCTTGTGAACTCCCACCTTTCTATGGGACCTACACCTAGAAATCTTGTGTTTTATGAAGCTCCTCATCTGCTTTACTATCTCTAGGTTGTCTTTCCTCCCCTTTCTTAATATCCCTACAAAACTCATGGTTCAATCTGTACATGTTTTGAATGCTTATTTTGTGTAAGGTTGTTTGAGTACTGAAAAAGAATATATGGTCTCTAAGTTTCAAACAGTTAAACAATCATTTAAAAAATTAAAAAGACATACAAAATTAATCAAGGATTCCTATAATAGCTTTGTATTTTATCAGAGAATGCAGTTATCTTCCTCAGAGTGGATAAAACAACACAACACACATACCAAACAAATCTGAACAGGCTACACAAAAATCAGAGCTCACCTTAGTAATAGTAATTTATTATTTCTAGGTGCAGAGGAGGTACAAGTAAGGACTCCAGCCTTCACCCCCCTATATATTTTGCATCTGAGTGAGTTCAGGTTGCTCATAAATTACAGATCTGCCCTTCTTGTCTGATTAGAACTACATTACAAATTGTTAATCTGGGTCCTCTAATTTATGCTCTAGTGCTAAGAGATGCTTCTATTTTAAGTACTGAAGATGTCATTAAGTAATATATCAGATACCATGGCATAACGTGATAGATGATATTTGAGAAAATGAGTAGAGACTTTCAGATCTAGCCCTAGAGCTGTATCTGCCCCAATTTTATTCTGAAAAACCAGCTTTATCAAGAGTGAGATGTAGGATGGAATTAGGAAGACACACTGTTGTCTGAGTACAGCACAAACGCTGAGGTAAAAAAATCACAGTGGCTAAAAATTATCTACAGGTACCACAGTAGCAGCTGGTGAACCTTCTTTTGACCATGTGTTTAAAGTCTGTTCCTGTTTAAAGCCATGAACCCAAGTTTTGTTTTTTTGTTTTTTTACAAGACAGAAGTCCATATTTCTCATTCCATGGAAAGCAGTCACCAGAAATGCAATTTCAAGTGTAAATGACAGGGTGCCTATATATAAGAAAATGAACAACTATGAATGTGTTGCCACTGCCATCTGAATTCTTAGAAAAATGACTTTTTGCTGGAAAAATACAATTATATATACAAGGTGTGGGGAAAAGTGGGAAAGGTGTCTTCTAGGGACCTAGACATGGTGGGACCTCACTAAGGAAGTCAGAGGGAAACTTTTTCTTATTAGTATGGAAAAGGAAATGAAAAACGAGAGGAACAGAGAAGACTGGATGGAGAAAGCTGAAGATTGGTGGATCATGCTCCAGGATGTGTCTCTTTCTTATAGCTACCCTAAATCTTCCAAATACATAATAACAATAAAAATTTACACTATATATGATGTGAGTGTATTTTTATGGGAATGAATAAATGGATGATGTTCTGCATGTGGTATATTATGGAATTTTACAGATACAGAGCAAAAGAATACCTGTTTAAAACACAAAAACAAGAAAAAGAAAGCAAGGGAAATTATGATGTGGGTTCCTAACTGGAATGAGGTTTAAGATCAACTATTAAACCCTCTGAAATGAGATCATGTAGGGTTAGAGATCCTCAGCTGCCAATTAGATCATACCTATAAAATCACTTATTCCTAGGAAAATTTCCACCTGAAGTTAACATTTTACAATTCCTTATTTTCTTTTGTAAAATGTGTACCTTGAAAGACCAGAGTATCTTCTAGTATCTTCCACATCTCTCCCTGTGTTTGTGAATCAAATATTCCATCCTACAAAGCCTTATGGTTTTCTAGGTTCTATTTCTCTGGGTATTCAAAGTTAATTTCCTTCCCTTGTTTACTCTTACAGGTAAAAAAAAAAAAACTATACTAAATTCTTGACATATCTTGAGACTTAGAGCACATAAAAATCAAGGTTGTATTACTCAACTTCCAGTTTGGCTACTTCTTATATATGGGGGAACAATAGTTAAAAGGTAGAACTTAAAGAGTTCTTTTTAAGATTTTGCAAGAATGCAAAATTATGTAAGAAAAGTCAGAGGTCACTCAAAAGCTGCCATTTGGGGACAATTTTTTTTCTTTTTTCCTTAGCTTTGTCATTTTCTTTCTCAGAAACTAAAGAATTAAAGAATAATGTTGCTTTGCAATGGGAACTGACAGTAAGAACTCTGAACAGGATTTGTTTTTCTGATTACTGGCCTTGCTGTCCTCTGGCAAAGCAACATTTAAAAAATGATAAATACAGATCTGCCACTCTCCCTTGGAAGTAAAAATTTCCCAAATCTTTCAAATTTTAAACTTCAGATTGATGTGTTGCCAGAGGTATTTTTCTCAAATTGTTGTCTGGGTGTTCCTAAAGCACCTCTTCTTTTCAGTGCTATATCAAATTACTGAGCTGTCTTCTGAGATTAAGTGAGCTGATAATTATACCTAAACCATAAACATATTTCTTTTTAAAATTGTGCTTCTTTGTTCTTTAGAAATAATATTAAACAGAGTAGTTAACATGAGTTTTTCTGGTGACTAATGAATTTATAGGTAAGTTAAATACATCTAAGTTATATAAACTCAAGTGATTAAATGTTATCAAACATCTTGAATTAGGAAGACTGGTAAAAATATAGATGTGACATAGTATTAGATCTCAAGGAGCTTAATATAAGAAAGATATGAATAAATGTTTATTTCAAAGTCACATCTGGTATGTGGTATGTGCAAACTGTTATTCTCTTGAAAAATCCTTTTAAGGATATTCTAAATAATTTCTCTGAAGATTCTAGTCATAACTAAACAACAGAAGAAACTCAACTTATCTAAACCAAGTTGTGGATGAGCAACTATACTTTACCATATGACAATCAGTAGATGGGGACAAACATAATAAAATAGTTTGTATGATTATTGGTATAATTAGCCAAATTCCCTTTTGTACCATCAATCTCACTTTAAATACTTCTGTGTTTATTACATTCAAGGCACTATGCCGTGGGCTATGAAGAATAAAAAAGATTTTCAAACATCATCCTCAGGGAACTTTCAGTCTGGTTGGCAAAAAAAAAAAAAAAATCTTCATAGAACGTCATTCAGAATTACAGAATTCTAGCAAGGCATGTGGCACACACCTGTAATCCCAGCTACCTGGGAGGCTGAGGTTGGGGATCACTTGTGTCCACGGGTTTGTGACAACCCTGGACAACACAGAAAGACCTCATATTAAAAAAAAAAAAAGAATTATGGAATTCTGAAGGAGGGGAGGAAGAGAGGAAGAGATAACTTGCAGTGTGGATTGTCAGAGTTGTCAATGGAGATTGATGGGTTCAAAGAATTTAGAAGGGGGTTTTGGAAAATTCAGATGAGAGAATGGTACGAATTCAGATGCAAAGGACATTTTCACACAGAATATTTTTAGTCAAAGTGCTGCTTCAGCTATATTACAATAAAGGATTCCTTCCAGCAGTCATGGGAGTTAAGGTCAGATGACAAGTTGAGACAGTATGATGAGAGCATTTAATACAGCTAAGGACTTTGTACTTTATCCTATAAAAGCACAGGAGTTTCATGGAAAGTTTATGAGCAAGCCAGCGGTGATATCAAAGCATCAGTTCAAGATGACGCCTGGATCCATACACAAATCATCTTGAAAGGTGATGAACCTGAAGTCAGAGGGTCAGAAAAAAGGCTATGGCATTTGTCTGGGAGTAGGTTGATAAGAACCTGTATCAGGTGGAAGATCAGAATAAAGGGCTAAATCTGTGTGTGTTGTCTGCCATCCATAAATGGAGCACTTAACATATTGCAATAAATGAATAATACAACTTTCAAAGCAAAATTGATCATTTTTACTGTCAATGATCAAACATTTGTGGAATGGTTATTATTAAAGTGTCAAATAAAAGATAGCTACATGAATTCTTTATCTGCAAGATGATATTAGGAGCATAACCCAATTTTAATGTAATTTTCCAAATGAAGACGTTCCTAGAAAAACTTGGCGTATTTTTAAGGAAACTGAAATTTTTTCCCTTCATTTAAGTAAGCGCTATCACCCCTGAATGTTGGCAGGCTCCACCACATCAGCCTTTCCCCTAACCACCACAGCTGTGTTGATTTTAGACCATAATCTCTGCTTTCTCCTTTGTTGTTAACTCTCTTTTCCTTCTCTTCTCATTACTCTTCACTAATCTTATTGTCAGAGTTTCTCCTTCCCTTCTGGAAAGCATGTGACTTCCCAAAGGGGTAAAAGATAACTATGTTAAATACATGCCAATAGCTCTCCTTCTGTGTCTCTAGCCTGTTTCTTTTCTTATCTACAAATAGCTTTCTATAACCTGCTTGTAATTTGTCCCAATTTCTAAGAAGCTGGGATCACCAGCATCTTTCTTATAATCAGGCTTCACCTTATTCAAAAATCAACCTTCACCTTATTCATCTGGGGAATTTTCAGAAATGCAAATTCTTAGGCCTCACCTCAAATTATTGAACAGCTATTTTGAGTTAAGCCCACAAGTCACTTAACAAAGTCCCCCCACCAGGTAATTCTACCTCAGCTGAAGAGTGAAAACCACTGCTATAGACAACAACAATGCTATTTTTCTTTCTCCTGATGTGATCCCTAGCTCATGGTGATCTCTAGCTCATGGTGATCTCTAGCTCTAGCCTACTCTGCATGCATTGTTATCCTAGTGAGTTCTTTAAACACTTTTCAAAATAATCATAGTCTTAAAGGAGCTTATCTGATTGGTGTTACTAATTATTACCTCTGTCACAGTCACTAAAGCATTATGGGTACCCTATAGCTCATGGTCACTGCCTGGCTCATGCTTCAGCCATTCTAGGTGACAGAGGACAACTGTACTTTCTAAGAAAATTAGTGTTTTCTTAGAGTGCAAGCCTGCTTCTGTCCAATAAATTAATCTTTAATTAATTAATTATATGTAGCATGACTTTGCAGAATACTAGTCGAGATTTTCTTTATTGTATAAATTGGATTACAGAATCCTTTTAGTTAAAACAAGAGACAGTTCTCATTGCTGACACCACTGGGAACAGTGAGAGACAAGACACTTGAATGTTCTGATAGTTGAAGATGGTTCAAGTTAGGGTTGAGACTAAAGTTCTTATTATAAATGACAAGGACTCGAGTCCATAAATAATAGATGCCTTCTAACCTATATTTTTAAAAGAAATGTATTACTATATGTTCGACATGTGTGTAAAGATACTACTCACTCTCTTTTTAAAGTGATGGAATCATTTCTAAATTTACACTTAGTGACAACTTACAAATTAGTTTAAACCTTTCAAGTTGCTTTGCTAGAGGCAAGTAGTAGTAGGAAGGGTATGTGTTTCCATGAAAATCTCTTATTAAACCTAGACAGAAGATAAGTGGGGGTGGGAGGATCTTGAAGTTCAGCATGGTGGCAAAATAATGAAGCATAAGCATTCTTGCAAAATAGATGTGGCTTTTTAAAATTTACTTTAATATAATTTGAAAGATGTTCATGATACATGCAGCTAGTAACAGGGTCAAAGTCAATCTTGTTATACAGTTGATTCAGAGAGAAAAAAAGAACAAATATTTATTAGACATTAATGCAACACAGTTCCTAGCAAGAGCTTTTCATCTACTTTGAAGTGTCAAGGTTAACTTATCAGAAGCGATACCAAAAGTACAAGATAATAGATGGCTAAGTGCTAAATTATGTTATCCTTGACGTACTTCTCTCGGTATACTCTTGGAAATCTCATCTCTCAAGACTTTATCTAATAACTATGTAGGTCAGTGTTTCTCAATCTTGAATAATGTAGGAATAGAGTACTGCAAAAATTTCTTACATCCCCTTAGTATACTAGGGATGAAAGTATTTTTACTAGTATTCAACCCAAACATATACCATTCTACAATAGGCACAGACTTTGTGACTCTTAACTATGAAAATCAATTTACATATTAAATACAAAAATGGTATACAATCGAGTGTAGCTGAATTGCTGGCATGGATGATGTTTTTATTGAACCAAATGTCACCACTCAAAGTCTTAGCATTGCTCAGTTTGCTAATGTACACGACTCAGCTCTCTCCATGTCTTTATACAAAGGATTATGAAACTATCCTATATACACTTCCTCTGAGACAAATCCTGTGAACTGTACAGAAACAACCTGTTTATTATATCACCTCTGATTCTGGTACTTGCTTATTATTTTGCAGCAATTATTATAGTACTAGGGACTGTCTATTTGATTAAAATACAAATAGGAAAGGTATGAAATATCTTGGGGGGCACGTGATATAAAAGAGCCAACAGATGGTTCCAAATATTTTTCTGTTGCATTTAAAAGACTATTGGAAGACATGAAAATTTCATGAAGAGAAATAAAAAGATTCTTTGTGAATCTGAGGCAGTTGAGGTAGCATGTGGTACTCCAGTTCCCAGCAGAGAGCCTCTACCCCTCAGCTTCTTTAAGGTTTGCTCAGTTGCAAAATGCTGCTTAGCCAGAGGGTACATCCTTCAGTGGATGCCCTTTGATGACTAATGAAAGTGGTGGTATTAAAACTCAGTTATTTCATCAGAATGAGGACAACTTTACGGGCTGGATTCCCTTGGATATGACTGAGGCATTATAGCTCCACTTTTGTTCTGTCCCCCCTCCCTGTTCTGCTTTCCTTCTCTCTTTTCTCATTATTTATGAACCACCATAAATAGCTTGCATGCCAAGTGTCATCTTAGTGTCTGTTTCTGGAAATTCCAATCAAAAAGCTCTCCCAAGAATTTCTCTGAGAACCCCACCAGGTTCTAGTGTACCCTGATTCTTCCAGCAAGCTTTGAGTCTGAAAGTTCAGTATCTAGTGCAACACATCCACCAGCATTTTAGATTCCAAGGGTCAAAGTTGAATCATGACTGATCTCTTGGGTTTATGCTCAGTACTACCTTTTCCCTTTCCTGTTTTATAATGTATGTAATGGATTACCGTTGTATTCCCATAGGGTCAAAAATGTTGATTCCTCACACATCCATTCCTCAAAAATCCAGTCTATTACTCATTCTTTAAAATATGGGAAGGACTTGACTCATTTTTCCAGGAATTCACTTCCCTTGAAATAAGTCATGCTGTTCTAATTATATCAGAGAGCTTCACTTTGCTTCTCAGATATATTCTAACAGTATTGAATTTCCAAATTTAATCTTTAGTCTTTAATCTGTAGAATTCTTTTGAGTCTACAGATTAAATGACACAAATTGTGTGTGTGTGTGTGCACCTGTGTGGTGGAATGGCTACCTTATAGATAACACATATACAAAATTGCAACCTAAAATCACCTGCTTACTCTGAATCTAATATGCTGTCTCACATGTTAAATAAGGGAAACTTTCAGAGGATGGCATTAAATGTCAAAGTTTTAACTCTTCCTTTTGTGATTAAGATTAGTGTCACTCAGTCATTAAAACAAAACATTTTGTGCCAGTTTTAACATGAAATACATACAATTTTATTTTCTTCTTTATCTTTATATTGGACTATAGAGTAAAGAAAACCAAGCCTTGACAAATGCCAAAATAACAGTTTTATCAGATAGAGACTAAAAGAGATGTGAACATTATTATATGTGAACACTACTATATGGCTTAGGAGTCTATGAAAACATACATTTTTTAAAAGTAGTCTATTCACTGAAGAGACTGATATTTAAAATTGGAAGTTGTGTTGTCAGTTGAAAATGAAAAACTGAGATGTTTGTGAAGGAGATATTGTCAGGAAAGCAATAGAACATTTCCTGCCCGTGGGTGCAGTCTTGAGGATTTGTGATGGCCATAATGAACCCAGCAAGCATCACCACAGCACCAATGGAAAGCAAGACACAGGACACAATCTTATCTGAGTGTGTCTTTGGTTCTTCAGACAGCTTCAGATAACATGCTGATGGAATGATAAAAATTAAGGGAGCTGCACAGAGTACACCCTGCATGTTGAAAACAGAAAATGAGATAAAAGCATTCCTGGGACAGTTTTTTAAAAGACACTGACAAAATATATTTGTCATTGTTAAAAATTAAGTACTTGATAAGTCATTGAATCAAAGAAAAGAAAAAAATTCCAAAAAACACTGTGGAATATGTTAGTTTTCCTTTTCTGATGGTATATTCACAAATGAGAAGACAAAGATATTAGTATATATGACTCAAGAAAAAAAGATCATAAATAATATAGAAAATGAAATAGGTGACATGACCAAATTATGACAACTTGAAATTTCCTGTATTTTCAGTTACATCATATTTCTTTATAATCTTTATTTCATATAATCTTTAAATTATTATATACCTAGTATGCTGTTCAAATCTAAAAGGCCTATTTGTCACTCATGTACAAGGGGGACATCTAAGAAGCACATAAGACCCACTGACTTTTCTCTTTACTTGAGCATGCTAGAAAGTAGGTATCTGTAAGAGAAAGGACAAGCATACCCCTAAGGGCGTTTAACATGAAATAGCAGTTCTAAATCCTCTTTCAAGCAAAACTAACCATATTAATTACCCTAGAAAATTGACAGCAGAACGAAATGACTATGACTCATTCACCTTTCCTCATATTAGCTTATGGTTAAATCCAACCTGAGGGGGAATTCCAGATTGAAAATTATGGGGAGTTGTGTAGTTTTTAAAAAAAAAAACAAAAACACCAAGGCTTCTGACATCAAAGAAAGAGAATTTCCCCTTCAATTGATGAATTTGCATAAGAAAATTTTCATATAAAATAATGCTAACATTTCAGGTTTTTTGGTAATAAATTTTTGTGGTCATATTGAATGTCAGTTACATGTCAAATAAATATAACATTATTGATAAAATATATTAAATATAATTCTATGACAAATGGTAGTCTTTAAACCATAAAACACATGTTATTTAAATTAAATGCTTAAAAACAAATGTGATATGGTCTAAAGTTAATAGCATTTTATAATCTATATTTGAAAAGTTACCATTATAGAAATGTTTAAATATATACAAAGATAGAATGAATAATATAATGAAACCCTATGTATCTATCATTATGGTTCTAAAGCTTTCCCAGGGAAAATAATAGAAAGCTGATTTTGTAGTTAGGGCATGTCAGTTATACCTTAAAATAGGATTAACAGAAATACTGTCTCAATATCACCAATGACTAAAATTTCTGCATTTTATAAGCACCATCATCATAATAGAATACTATGATTCCAAAAATATACTTTTATTTTCCACAAAACAGTCAAAGTCTAAAAAAATGAGAATTAAGAGAGACACATACAATCAGACTAATCAGGCAGAATCTATAAATCTGGAGAATAGGAGGAGCATACTTTATGGAAAATATTTCTACAGTAAGAGATCAAAGATAGAGAAAATACTAAGGGGTTCCAATTGTATTCTAATTGTAAAATGTATAGAAAGCACATTTTTTTTTCCATTCACATGAATACAAATGAATGCCTACAAAGGTATCCAGTGTATAAAGGATTAGTTTTTATAGGATCAGAGTTAAATGAATTATGGATTCCCTATATCTTATGATGACTCTTGAAATTAATAATGATATTTAAATTAAAGACTAGTCTATAGAACTCAGTCTGTGTTTACAATATCACCCTTTGAGTTTGATGAGATAAAACTGAAAACAATAAAAATGTAGTGGAAATACAAAAATATAGATACATGTGTATGCAGAGAAAGATAGAATCTTCTCTATAGGAACAAGCATTTTGGTGCTAATTCATGGGGAACCACAGTGTGAAATTGCTATGAGGATAAAAACTTACACCAGCTGCTGCTAAGAAGTTGTCATCAGTCAGCATTTTGGGATGCTTCCAAACCTAACTTGCTGGGCAGTGCAAAGCAATGGGTGTTCTGTTTATGTTATAATTCTTAAGAGTTGAGAAAGTAACAATTAGTGGGAAAACTATACAGCTGATGTTTTCACTGGAAGAAATCCAGCTGGGTGTCTTATCTAGATAGCTGTTACTTTCTTAATATGTGAAAGCTCTGTCTTGTTAGAGGTTGTTGTTAAGGACATAAAATCATTAGTAAAATGACAGTACAGTTCCATCTTTTCTATTTCCTATAAATTAGTCCAGCTAATTTCATCTATTTAATATAGCCTTGCTTGAAAATACATGACTAGCGTTGGAATAATTTTTGAAACTGCTTTACAGGATATAAAGACAACCCATGCTTATCAAAGAAACAAGGCAGGACAGCACAATTCTTTGATAATAACGATACTGCCACCAGGGCATTTTTCAGTGTCCTGTAGGAAATAAGAGTGCTAAAGATGTTTACTGGCAATCCAGACTGGAGAAGTATTTGAATTTACATCTAAATAGATTGATACAAGGAAGCTGAAAACTAAATAAAATAGTGTCTCCATGTCTTTGAAATTTTTCCTATGTAATCAATTTGGATTCATGGAGTATATGCCTATCCTTAAAAAAGAAACTCCTCTAGCTCAGGAGATTTTAGGAGGCTGGGCTGTGGCTTGCTCACTCTGATGACTATCTCTAATCCGGGTTCTCACTGAGTAGTTGGCGTGCTTTCTTCTTTCCACTGTAACCAGCACACGGTTCTTGTTGGGCCTGTTATTCTGGCCACAGGCCCCGGCTGCTTCATCTTTTCTGTACTTCTGCGAGTAGAAACCCATGGGGCCCAATTACAGCAGACACCTTTTCCCTCTAGCAGCAACTTCAGTGCCAAGATGCTGTATTATTAGCATTCTTAGTACCCAGAATGGGTCTGACATTTACTTTATTTGCCTCTAAAATGCTTTAAAAGGGATGGTCTGTTTACTTCGAAAAATATGCTATCTAGTGCCATGAAAACAATGAAATAAAGGGTTTCTAAATCAGATTATTTTTACTGAATAATAACCCTGAAGAATTTATCCTCTATTATTTTAGTTATACTAAGTAACAGTATTTCTATAACTTTGCAAATTGGAAAACTGATGCTATTCTACATCTCATCTGTGAAGATCATTGTTCTTAATAATTTACAAATAACAATAGAAAAAAAATTCCTCAGATACTATAATTATTAACCAGGATAAAAACTACTAGTCCCAAATTATTGATTTATATGAAAAAATTTAGTTCCATCTTATTTCATCTCCTGATATTTATTTTAACCTATTACTAAAGTCTATTCATGTTGTTGAGTAACCATCCCATGCTTGTTGCCAATTGTACTGCAGCCATCCCTGTTGCCATTTATAGTGGAAACAGTCTCACTAACCTGCATAGCTTCTTCATTGGTTCTAGCAGTTACACAGACATACCAGGCAGTATAAGGCAGGGCAGGACAGGGCAGGGCAGGGCAGGGCAGGACAGGGCAAGGCCAGGGAAAATGGAGGTGGGGAGGAGCAGGGCACAGGAGGCAGGCAAGTCCCCCAATAATCTTCACTCTTTTTATGGGTTCTCATTTTTTGTACTCTTATCCCCTCTTTCCTAGGTCCAGGTGTGCACACTTACACATGTATACATCCACCAGACCACACAGTCATGGGGAAGATGCAATTCCCCATGTAATGGAGACATAGACTAATGAAGGAAAAAGTCTGACTAACTCACCCTACACATATATAGTAGAGATTATTCTTAATCTCAGAGGTAAACTAAACATAGTTTCTTATCTTAAAGATGGATACAGAAATGAATGTAATTATCTTATACAAAGTAAAGCCTTATACTTAGGAAACCTCAGACTAGCATGATTAGAAATGTGAGTTAGAATCTGAAAACCTGTGTTTAAATCTTGATGTGCTACATATAATAGTATGAACACATACTAATCACTCTGTGCCTTAGTTTCTTCATCCACGAAATTAATACAGACTAAGGAAGATAATGCATGCAAAACACTTGGCACAGAGTAGATGCTCAATACATGTCAATTCAGATTGTCCTACTAAAGATAAACAGAACATGCTTTCGTTACTTATTTAGTTACATGATCCAGCTTGTATTAGTTATTGACAGAAATGAGGCTTGATAAAGCTCTATTAGACATGATAAATACCCACACAAAAGGGAGTGCCTAATAGATTATTAGGCACATTGAAGGAAAACGTATGTATAGGTATTCTGAAAGAAAAAGGAGATTCCAGATTTTTAAACTCCTAAAAAGTGCTCTAAAACATGCAATTGTTAAGCTATTAGATCATAACAGACAATTCTGCACTTCACTTTTGTTTTTTTCTAATAATTTATATATATATATATATATATTTCACATCATTGTGATTCCTGGGTCACCTACCCTCTCCCCTCCCTGGCCACTCCAGCTGGTTCCCTCCCACAGTTGTGTACTTTCATTTGGTTGTCCATATATTAATGAAACCATTTGGTTTCTGTCTTTTTTCTTCTTACTTGTTTTTGCCAGTATGATTTCTTCTAGGAACATCCATGTTACCAAAAAATCATCAAATTTGTCATTTTTTATTGATGCATAATATTCCATTGTGTATATATACCACATCTTTTTCATCCAGTCATCTGTCTTGGAGCATTTGGGTGCACTTTTATTTAATTGCTATTTGGTGAATGTCTCTATGGCCAGCTTTTTTTAAAATCTAAAGATCTGGAATGTCTTTAGAATTTAAATGTCTTAAATTTTTAAAAATAGTCCTCCATGGCCAGTTCACAGTTAATATGAAGGGATCAAAAAACTGTTAGCCTACCAAGATATGATGAATGACCAGGCAAGTGATAAAATGTTTTTTTCCATACTATGTATACAACACGTATATATATTTATTGCTTTGAACTGCGATATTTTCTGAGAAGATATTACAGGACAGAAATCATTATGATGGTCATCTCCACTGCATAGTTGAAAGATTGTTATATGTTAATGTAGGGTAAATGAGTTGTTCAGGCTTTTTCCTCCATTAGCCTGAATAACTAGCACCTGAGGTATTGTATCTTCCTTCCCCTTGATTGTGTGGTCTAGTGGGTATGTGTAGGTATAAATCTGTACACCTCAGCCTAGGAGAGTGGGGAGAAAGGGGCGCAGAGGGCACATGAGAGCATGCACGAGCTGAGAGAGCACTAGAGAATGCCAGTGAGAGAGCCCAGAGAAAGGGTGTAAAGATTCCTGGGGAGTTTGCAGGGGAGCTCCCTGCCTCCTAGATATATCCTCTCTCCCCCCAGCCATGACCATTGCCTTTTCTGCCTGGTGTGTATGTGTAACTGCCAGAACAAATAAAGAACCTATGTAGATTGGTGAGCCTGATACTTGCACTACAATTGGCATCACAAACATGCTTCCCCTACAGTTAATGAGAGAAAGATTGCCATTACTGTAGCAAAAAAAAAGTTGTCTTTTTTTTTTTTAATTTAATTTCTGAGCTGTAGGGTAAGTTTTTTGATCAAGCTTTTTCCTTCATAGGCCTCCATGATCAGCATCTGTGATATTGCATTCTTCCCATGATTGTAAATGTCTGGCTCAGTGGGTATGCAGTCATGAGTGGGCTCACCTTGGCCTACTAGTAGAAAGGGTAAAAGGGTGGAGTCACCCTTTTAGGGGAGAGCATGAAAAGTGAGCATGAAAGAGAACACAAGAAGGTGAACAAAGAAAGAGAATGAAGCCAGGGAAATAGTGTGAAGTGTGCACAATTGGCATCATGAACAGGATGATTGCCGAAAATCTGGTGAAAAGGGTGGTTGCATTACATTGGTGTTACACTAATCAATGTCTCATACTCTTCCAGTATTGAATTCAGTGTTAATTCAGATATGGTATGATGAGGATCTACGTTTGGGAGATATAGTAGAAATTACAAAGAATTGTTTAAGGACAGAAACAGGTATGTTAAACAAAAAGAACTTGGGTCAGGGTAAGTCAATGTAAAGCATGCATATAACCATTCACAATTTTTTTTTTAATTCAGGTAATGCTTGTTTATAATACAGTTATATTTTAGGGGTAGAGGTACATACATTTTTAGTTAACATCTCTTGACATATTTTTACTTGGCAAAGGAATTTTCGGTCCCACTTAATAGTTCTTTTTAAAGATATGTATGTATCTTAGAACAGGACATGTGAAAAAGTGCTCTAACCCAGGGTTTCTCAGTGTCAGTACTACTGATATTTTAAATCGAATAAATCTTTGTAGTGGGGGTGGTCCCAGCCATTGTGGGATGTTTAGCAGCATTCGTACCCTTTGCTTACTAGATGCTAAGAGCATTCAAGTCAGTCACTATAATCCAAAATGCGTATATGTATTGCTACTTATCTGGGGGAGGGAAATATCTCCTCCCCCCATTGAAGAATCACAACTTACATCATCCTATATGTTTATATTATCATATTATAAATATTTTCCATAATATAATAAATACATCTTCACTCTACTTCAGGAATGAGCTTTGTATCTACATTAAATGTAGTTATTATTTTTAAAGGGATTTTTGATGTGAAATTTACAAATATATTATTTAATATTAAAAACTAAAAAAGTGATTTTTAGAAAAAAGAAATATATCTTTAAATGTACTTACATTGAGTTCTAAAACTATTCCAAGGCAATCAATCAGTAATGACACAAGTGTGGCTATAGTGATGATAACCACTGTTATGGTAACATGGAAAACTACTGAAAGATTCCCTCCAAAAAACACATTGGCAATTACCTGTCAAGTAAAGAGATTGTTTAGAGAGGAATTTTCAGAGCCATGAATATCTTATTAAAAGAGTATTTCATATTATAGCACTTAGAATTGTATAAAATATTACCAATCAAATCTTAACCCACCATATGAACATTCTATCTTTTTCAATGTAATTACATATAGACACACATATATCAACAACAAATATTCTGTGTTTAACTATTATACAGTAGTGAATTATACTATAGATCCAGGACATGGCACACTAACAAGTGAATAAATATTTTTCTTAAATACAAAAGTGACCTTGAAAAATTAAACTTATCCTTTTTCCTTGACTTCAATAAGGTCACCACTAAAATAAACTACAGATGCTATTGAGATTATCTAAATGACCTTTAAGGAAGTAGTTACACAATTTTTTAAAAATGATAATGGATGTGTAATACTCTTTACTAACAGGAAACTAAGTTTATATAAACTAAATATTATTTGATAGAATTTTAGTTTATTTCCTCAATAAAATTAGAGTTGATCACTATGTTCTACTGATTTTGAGATTAAGATCAAATAGCAATTACCTATTTAAAGTGTCTTACAGTGGGATATAATTTGCAAACTGAAAATGTCTAGGAGTTGATTCCTATGTTCAAGAATTAACTATTCATTTTTAAATTGGAGTGCTCCAATTAATATCATAAAACAAATTATGTCAATTTATGACAGAATAAAAAGATCAAATTAAACTTAGAGCTACAAGAGACTCTAGTTACCAAAACTGCCTCCCTTAGAGTAATAGACTGTAACAAAATTGTTGAAATTGCTTGTCCTACTTTGGCTTGAGGTGAGCCTGAAAACACAGGAAGAATTTAGAGCAGAATTCAGACTGAAGTGAGGGTATGAGAAGAGCGTGACGTAAGAAAAGGAAAGATACCTATAGAGGATGAAGATGAGGTGACTGAATAGTACGGTGGCTATCAAAAAGAACAGTGGGACAGAGTTGAAAATGTAAGAGAGGGTCACAAAGTGGGGGACCTTCACAAAGCAAGCTCTCCAGTTATTTCTACTTACTCCTAGATAACAAATATTCCCCAAAGACTCAAAACTGATTAACTGCTAATAATTTAATGGTTATGTTGATAATTTAAGTCATTGATAATTGGTTTGATAACTGGTATTTCTTGGAAAATAAGATCTTATTGAAAATATGTTCTTGTAGATGCCTCTAAGATATGACTGTAGCAGTGGAAACTCAGTGAGGCAGGCTAGTGAGAAGTATTAATTAGCAGTAATTAGGTAGACAGATTTTTGGCATGCTTATATGCATCTGGCTTCTTTACCTATGAATAGAAGTGACTTTGATTATGTTTATGCCATGTGTGTGTACAAAGGAAAGAAGGAGACAGGAAGTAAATGGGCGCCCTATATACGAATTTCCTTTTCCTTGTATTTGCTACCACAGCAGATATCTGATTTTGTCCTGCCTTCCTGTCATGGTAGTTAGAAAGGAAGCACAAGTTCCAAGTAATAAAGACATAAGTTGTGCAGATGGAATGACTCAAATCATCCACAGGCACTTTACCAGAAACCACATGAGAATCCACCATCTGTTGTAGCTGATCTAGAGATCTGAACCTAAAACACTGGGCAGAAGCTAAAATAAAACCATTTCCTGACTCCATTAATATTAGCAGAATTTTAAAGGCCCTTAGATTTAATTTTTTTTTTCATAAAGTAAGCCTTAGTTCACTCTCTTTCTTCCTTATATTTAAGGCGGAGAACTGGCCTACTGTAAAGGACATATATAGTGCTGACATTTCCTTATTCCAGTTTCCTAGGCAGTACCTTATCCCCAGAATTGGCATAAGGCAAGCTGTGGTCAGCCTGGAGAAGTCTGCTGATTAGTAAGTATATCTCAGCTCTGTAGGCACCTCACTTTACACATTAGATCCATTCACATGGCACACTGTGTAAACAGCCTCTAGGAACAGATTCTAAGACTAAGGCCTTTTCAGTGTGATTCCTGAAAGAACCACTGTGAAGCTTGATCATGTTTTTCTGTTAACTGGTCCTGTGGACTTTTTGCTGACTGTGTAAGGGATTTCTGATGAACAATCTTATCCAATTTTATACAATACAAGGTGGTTCTTTTTCAATTAAACTTCTTCCACAAATTCAGGAAAACTATATAATATGACCTAAGTTGGAGTAGACTTTATAAATAAAATATGTATTAAAAATATGACACATCCCTTATACCATGTATACATGTAAATACATAAATGAAATATATATATATGAAAATAATGATATAAATTGAATTTATTTTTCATAAAAAGTGTGATATTACCGGGCACAGTGGCTCGTACCTGTAAGCTTCAGCCTATGAAGCGGCCGGGGCTAGGGATGGCAGTTCGAGTCTCACCTGAGGCCGTAAGTGAGATCTAGTTCCAAAAAAACAGCTGGGTGTGGTGGTGCATGCCTGTAATCCCAGCTACCTGGGAAACTGAGGCTGGAAATTGCTTGAGTCTGTGGTACCCTGGGCAATGAGAGCCTGGGGTCCCATGGGCAAAAATAGCGAGACCTAGTCTCAAAAAAAAAGAAAAAAAAGTGTGATATTTTAGTTTTAAAAATAAAAAAATTGATCAGAACCTACTTTATGGTGCCTTTAATATATGTTGACTTAAAAAACATCTTAGCAAAAAAAAAATTGTCAAACATGTTTTAAGTAGTATTTAATTTCTTTGTAAGAATGCTTTTTAAAAGAAAACTTAGTTTGGCTCTTTTAAAGGCTGGCATTCATTTTTGGAATGTAGTTGCATAAATATTGATATTTAGGCTAATATAAACTGAACCATGAAACATGATTTTCAAATTCAACTTTTGAAAAAAATACCATCTAAATGTTTAAATACTTGTTTATCTTTAAATTCACTGACAAAGAAAATTTTATAAATCTTATTACTTGTAACACACTTGGGAGACAATGTCGTCTTCCTAAATTAAATGAAGAAGAGAATTCACTTGGTAATGTGTTGGAGAGGGTAGAACTGATACTTACCTCTCTAGTCACAAAGCATTCAATTGGGTATGTTAAAATGACCGTGACTCCATAACAAAACCTTCCAAATGTTACCAGGTCATCATTTCTGCAATAATTTTCAAATAAGTCCCCTAGAGAATAATATAAAATAGATTTTTTAAATGTTTCTGGATATTGATATAAATATCTAACAAATATCTAAAGATATTGGATATTTATAAGTGAAGCCTCAAGAATTTAAACTTAATAGATTACAAGTCTAAAATGTTTTTACATTTAATAACTACAAAATTATTGACTAATATTAGAACCAGTACATGTTTTATTTGAAGATGAATTCAATCATAAACTTATTCTTATTATTTATTTTGGTGTTTTGTCTTTAACTTCTATTAACTCCTGAAAAATACTTTACCCATTGTCTTTTTACAACAAAATCAACTCCCTAAATTCTTGAGCATTGATTTTGCTAACCCGCTTCTGGTCTTTGTTTCTTAAAGTAAGTGACTTCGTTATTTTTTTTTTAAGTCTGTTAAAATAAACAAATTTCCTTTTGAAATGCTATTCTTAGATCAAGGACAATCTTGAAAGGAAGACTAGAACAGTATGACTGGTAAGCTGAATTTCCTGTATATCATGCTATAGAGTTTAATCACCAATTAAGGGTCACAGTAAGGAATTTCTAAACTTAGTCATTCATGGCATCCAATGAAACTAAGTGTAAAGAAACTGATTCAAAACTGTGAAAATCTGGTTATTTTCTAGGAACTGCATTATATTTAACTGAGTCCAAACTAAATGATGGGTCAAAAATACCTTGAACCAATTCTAATTTAGAGACTATATTTTCTCAGACACCATTGAAGAAATTCAGGGATCTTAAGAAAGGACAGAAAATCATGTCAGCCAGAAATGTTGAGCTTGTTCATTCCCTACATAAAACATGCTTAGATTTTAAATTCTAGTCATATTTTTCAATGAGGTTGAATAAAAATTAAATAGAAATCACATGTTACTACACTATTTAAAAAGACAACAAAACACTTCTGTACTTTTTTTTTTCATTAAAAAGATAAATGATGAATCTTTCTCCAAAACTTAAGTTACTCTTTTCCCCCTTCCCCACTGAATAGAACAGAAAATGTACATTTATTTCTAGCATCTGTTTTTGGTAGAAGGCTATTGAACCACAAAGTAGTAGCTGCAGAGACCCTCATCCAGGTTAATGGAAAAGGCTTGGCACTCTGAGAAAAAAAGAGGAAACTACTGTTTACCAACTGCACTAAAAAATGGGCCCTATACCTTTTCAAAAGTCACTGGGAATGTCAAGAATAATCTAGAGTCCTTATTCAGTCACAAGTTGGAATTTATCTACTGAGAAGGAAAAGAAGTACAGTTTGTACAAACAAGACCAGATTTGCCTAAGGTGAAATTGCCTGAAGAAACAATGTCAGCTCATTCCAGCTTTTGTTACAGTGTATTTTAGGGAATTAAAGCTAAGGAAAAAAACACCACACCAAAACCAACTTGTCAGCTTTGTTATACAAAGATTTAATTATATCTGAGCAATTACCATAAATAAAAAATCACAAAGAAGGTGTGACTAAGAAAAAGATTTATGTCTTACAGAAAAGGCAATTAAACCAAAGTTTTACATAAACCAGAGACTACAGATCATTCATATTGGCAAACCTTGAAGCAGTACTGATCTATAACAGAGTTTGTTTTATCAAGACTTTCAATTTATATAACGACTTTCAAAACCACATATTATTCTACTGACACACATATAGTTTTGATGGTATTATTACTGTGTTAATAACTCTTTTGTGACTAATATCTCTACCTATATTTATTGTCACCTGTAACCTCTATTTGAAAGAGTGCACTATCTACCCAAAAGTACCTCATTGTCGTCTGAGGTAAGAGGAAAAGCTGGAGGCTCAAAGTCAGCTTCAGATGTCATCCTTGACCAAAATTGGGTAGACAGCAAGACAGTGTGGAAAGAAAGGTTTGGATGGTCAAAGAAATTTGAACAGAAAGACAGGAGACTTGATTCCTACTTTGCCACCAGCCAGCTTGAAGAAGTTTCTTTACTTTATATTTCAGCAAGTGGTAAAACTAGTAATTCCACTTATGTTCATGGGTTGCTTGAAGGTCAGATGAAATAACAGACTTACAAAAGCTATGAAATACATGAATCACAGCATTTAACAAGTTGTCAGAAGACCCTGATTACCATGCTACATGGATGAGTTGTAGGAAAGAGAAGAGGTGACCACTCAGTTGCCAGCTCTGGAGAGCAGAGGAAATGTGTTCTTTTTGGGAACTGTGGGAGTAGGAAAAAAAGATGGGTTTGGTGGGAGAGATGATACATTTTATTTAAGGCCATATGGAACATCTAAAAAGAAATATCCGACAGGCAAAAGGCTGAAGATAAAAAGAAAGGTCTGGATTAGAGTTAAAACAATGCCAGAGAATTTGCTGAGAGAAAAGAAGACAACTTGCCTGAACCAGTAAATGGAGTGGTGGGAGTGGGGAAATGAGGGAAGCCTGAATTCTCTCAGAATTACCCTGAGAGAAAAAAAAATTATACAGTAAATGATAGTATGGTAGTTCACATTCCTCTATGGGGGGGGGGGGGAGAAGAAACAAAGATCAAAACTGTTGTGATTCCAAGAGGTCCGTGAATTAAGCTTATTAGATTTGAAGTGTGAGAGGATATCAGTGTTTTTGAAACTGACATTGTAGTAAAGTAGTAGAGAAATATGCAGAATTCATGTACTTTGAAGTATGGAAGGAAAAAATGGACAGCAAGAGTAAATTTAGAAGTTAAAAATAGAGAAAATCAGGAAACAAACAGCAGAGGCAGTTAAGGTAGGGGAGAGAATGAATAGAAGAGATAATATTTTGAATCAAAGTGTTGGGGATAATTACACCAAAAACAAGAAGAAGTCAGGGCACCAGTCCCATATGAATACCAAAATATGATTATATTGAATCTCTTTTACCTTGGGTAAAGCCAGTAAATGTCAAGTATCCACATGCAGCAAAGAGAATACTGATGAATACAGAAACCAAAGTGGACACGTGAATGATGCGGGACCACTTATTTACTGTGGGTTCTTCCAGGGAACCATAAATTAAGAAGCAGTTATGGTGGCAAATGAATGCTACAATTGAAAAATAATAGTAATAATTAAAGCAACCACTAGTTTTCTTTATTAAAAAAAAAATTCCAAGATATGTTCTACTTCAGAATGCTAATGAACATTCAAGTATTCTAAATTACTAAGTATGGTAATCATTTAACAGTTCTCAAAATGTGAAATTTCATTTACATTAGGTTTGGACAGTCTAATCATGTCAATCTTGATTTAAACCAGGTCTATCCAAATTTCTCTCACATTTTCTAATTTCCACTGGTCATTACAGTCTTAAATCTACACAATACCATATTTTTCAACTCATGACTTCCTTTCCAATCTGGGACATAGTAGAGTAGCTGAATATTATGAATCTAGCCAATTCATAATATTTTGTGTGCCAAATTTTGAATAAGTTCACAACACCTGCTAGATTTTCAAACTAAGAAATGATTTTAATGTATCTTATGCCTGAGAAAGTTATTTGTTCAAATTAAAGCAAATTTTAGTGTTGAGTGAGAAATACTTGAGCTTTAATTTTACATTGGCACAAACTATATCATAGGCTGCTAATAGGAACTCTAAAACTTAAGACATCTGCTCTGCAGACATGGATATGAAACTTAGCACTTTTCCTCTGTAAAGAAGTCTCCATATTGAGAAAGAACCATTGGAACCATATACTCACCAAATGACATAATACCAACAGCTTGAATGGCATTGGATTTTGCAAATACCCAAGCATCTTCTGTTTTTGGTCTAGAAGAGAAATCAACTAATTTGCTGAATGAATAAATGCAAGCATAAACATATCAGAAAAGGAAATCATCCTACACTATAAATTGAATGTTTTTAAGTTGGAAATTAATAAGGAGGCCCCACTGGTAATATCTCATTTTAGACAAATTTCTCAGGAATATTAAAAGTTATCTGTAAACCCCAGTCTTGAAAAGC